>JAYMFT010201318.1:0-11668 GCA_038088735.1 Panulirus argus
ATACCGGGGTCGACGTGCTGTCAATGGACTGAACCAGGGCATGTGAAGCGTCTGGGGTAAACCATGGAAAGGTCTGTAGGGCCCGGTTATGGATTGGGAGCCTGAAGAAAGATTTGAACATTCAGTAGACTTCGCCACTAAGGGAAAGTTTCAGTTTGTCGAATTTCGGATGTAGCAATGTGGCACTTTAATTCATCTAATGACCTACTTGTGTAAAGGCTCACTTTATGAAAGAGTGAAAAAAAAAGAGTAAACGTAATGAAAACATTTTATGAGATGCCGACTGGGGCGTCTCTCAGGTTAAGATAAACATCAGCTTCGACATTTATTATTCACTCCCTGAAAGCTTTCTCATGGACCTCCATCCCCCATCTACCATTCTCCAGCTTTCCAGTATACTCCCATCACTTCCATACCCCAGAGATTTCCCCCATCACTTTCACTCCTCCCAACCAACGTTAACGGTTCCCCCATAGACCTGGCATCCCTTTTCTCATAGGCCCCTCGCCTCCCTGTAGGTCCTTCTCCCCAGCTTCCTCGTTTCGTTAATCACCCAGTCCCCAATTCCAGCTGGCAGAGCTGACAGGCCTATCACTCGGATACCCACTTGCCTGTCCACTTGTGCAGTGATGACTGAAGGCACTCTGTCTGGTCTGTTGGCTGGCTAGCTGGGTTTGGTCTGGCTTGCTTACTGCTGTCTGCTGGGTCTGGCCTGTTGGCCTGGCTCTCCTCCTACTGTCTGGCTAGGTCTGGCCTGGTTGGCTCTGACCGGTTGGCTCTGGGCTGCTGATCAAGCCCGGCTCCTGCTGGATGGGTGGGTCTGTGACTGAGAGGATGGGAAACCAGGGTGTTAAGGAACTGAGTGGCTTAGGCTGCAGTGTGGTGAGGGATTGAACGAATGAAGTTCCAGTAGCCGAAGTACTGGAAGAATCTGGGTGTAGGCAGCTAAAGACTTGAAAGAGTTGAAAGGAACATGAAAAGGTTAGGGGCGGGGAGCGGACGGGCACAATACCGTCACCCCGACACCTCATTTGGCATGCAAACCACCTCACACCGGCCGCCCACATCCTAAGGGGACAAGAACAGGTGTTCTTGTTTACTATGGGGCCTGAAGCCCCGCTGTTGTTTTGCTCTCGGGTCTGAGGGTCGTCCGGAGATGACCCACTGGTTTGGTGGTCCCGGGCGTCCTCACCCGCAGAGAACCCACTGGTGTAGTAGCATCTAAGCACTGCCTGGTCCAGCTCCCCAGAAGTGCCACAAGTGAGGCTATGTATCTTTCAGTCACCTTGGTTGCTGACCCTATATGACCAAGTGGTCTACATGTTAGCATTCGAGAGTGACCGTCTCATCTGTCTTTCTCCTAATAGCTCGGTCAGGATTGAAATTCTGCTGTTATTCCTTTAGTCTGAGATCCTTCCTTACTTTACGACGCAGTACATTTTGTACAGTGAGTGGCAGCTCCTGATACCTTCAAAATTACTGACAAAATCGGATGCCTAGATAAATCTAATTCTCAATTATTCGTTCTGTTGTTCCTCATGATGATGTTATAACCAGTGATTTATGCTGTTGTTGTTCTTCATGATGATTATTTTCTCACTGATTTATGCTGCTGTTCTTCTTCATGACGATGTTATGTCCAGTGATTTACGTTGCTGTTCTCCTTAATGATTAGGTTATAGCCAGTGATGTATGCTGCTGATCTTCCTGATGATGTTATACCCAGCAATTTATGCTTCTTTTCTTTTTCATGATGATATTATACCCAATAATTATGCTTCTGTTTTCTTCGTGATTACGAAATGTTCTGAATATCAGTTGTCATAATACATAAGCAATAAGTCATAAAACATAAATAGTGATAAATAGTGAGGTCACAATCCATAGCGAGGTTATAGAATATAGAATTCATAATACATACAGCACATAATACATATATAGTGAGGTCATAATACATCAATATGGAGTCATAATACATAAATATATGGAATTAAAGGAGGGCCACAAACGTTTTCCTCTTGACGAGAATCATATTTTATTTAACTGATTTTCATCTTTATTCATTATGATAGAATGTTACATGATTAACCAAACCAGGTCACCGCTGCTGTCCACGCCTGTCGTAATACTAATGTCTACGCCTGTTTAATACTGCTGTCTACGCCTGTCTTAATACTACTGCCCACGCCTGTCGTAACACTGCTGCTCATCGCTGTGTTAATACTGCCGTCCACGCCTGTCTTAATACTGCTATCCACGCCTGCCTTGATAGCGATATCCACGCCTGTTCTAATACTACTGCCCACGTCTGTCTTAATACCGTTGCCCATGCCTGTCTTGGCGCCACTGCCCACGCCTGTTCAGGCACTGCTGCTCAAGCCTGTACTAACCATTCTTCCTACGCCTCTCCCACTGTATTATAACACGTCCTTATGGTGTGCAGGAGATAGAGAGCGTAGGCGTTGAGGCTCGCAGGCTGACATCTGGCTTCCTCAGGTCGTGATCTACGTCTCTGAAAGGTCATGGACAATGAAAATCAAAGGGTTTGTTCATAAAGGGGATAAGTGTATATATGTGTGTGTGTGTTCACGATAGAAAAATGTCTGCATGAGCGATATTTGCCCATTACCGCCATGACCAGTGTAGGCCTTATCATCCCTGGCTACCATACGTCTCCCTATCACGTCAAAAGTCGTGACGGGAACGACCAGAGACATTCTCTGTTTCTTCATCACTGAACACATGCATGTTAAAAGGTTATCGAATGCGAAGCAAATGAAAAAATGCCATCAATTCCTGCTGAAATACATCTTTCTATTTACATTATAATGTATTTTCTATATATGTGTGTATTTTCACTTTCATTGTCATAATTTCTAGTTTAACATCTGACCCAGTAACCTCGGCACGTACAGGAATGTTCGTCTGCACAAAAGTGGCTTTCATTCCTAACAACAAATCTGAGAAAGAGTAAAATGCGTGTGATTCTTGTTGAAAGTTTCAATGTTTAAAATGAAGGAAGGAATGTTGCTGTTGGACAGAAATACTGCCTCACCAGAAATAAGATGGAATTGTGAGTCTGTACGACGCTCTGTATTCCTAACAACTTTTCTGAACCATGTGATAATTTGTGCAGAGATATCAGTTTTGTGTTGTGGCTCAAGATCCTGTTGAAAAGCTATTTTGTGTTTACTGATGCCAGTGTGATACAACGCTGTGAGGAACGTGATTGATGAAACTCGCAGCTTGATTAACCTGTTAGGATCACCATGTGGTAACCTTATATGGCCTTATTCATTTGGGCTGTACCTCATTACGTTCTAACTTATAGATACACGCAAAAAAAGTGACTTTTTATACAAAGTGAATCAGTATTATTAATTGTGTTCCTCTGTAAGTGTGGATGAAATTATGTTCTACATGATGGGCATGTGTACCTGTTCCGAAGTCTCACACAACATGATGCTGTAGATATTAATTCATCGATTGAAAGAGTTCCTGATATTTTTCCTCCACTCGCTCCTGTCACCTTGGTCCAGTAAAGCAGTACCTAAGACGCGTTCTCTCAGTACCACAAACCTCTGGTACTGTTCATTGTTGTCAGTAGGACTCTCGTGGCTGCAGATTGGCTGGGAATGTAGAATCTGCGTCTGGATGCCATTTATGAATTCAGCTCGTGTTTACTCTATCCTCTCCACAGGTGTTTCCAGGCGTAAAGTCTCTCATTAATAGCGTTGATTGATGACGGGTTTGATGATTGGGATTGTCGATTAACTAGACTTAAGTTGATAGGGGGTGCTCTTGGCAGATGTCTTAAAGTCCTGACAGTTTACTGATGGAAGATGTTGGAAGGTCATGATGCTTGATGAAGAAGGGTCTCGATGGTTACTGGAAAGGACCTAAATGATTTAGATTGATCTTGATGTTGGTGACGGTTCTGTTGGTGGGGTCTTTGATGGTGGAGAGCAGGGTTATTAGTGAGGGAATTTGTGTTCAAGATGAGTGGTTCTTGAAGACGAATGGATGCTGAAGCGTGAGACTGTAGAAAGACAGGTCAGAGCCCAGATGTCTGAGAGATCTGGTTCTGAACGAGATCCTACTAGCTTCGTCCCCTTGGCTGAAAATGCTGCTTCATTTCTTGAAAATCTGTCATGCGGTTTTCTCCTATGTTCTCGTTTGAACGAACCTGCACACACACACACACACACACACACACACGGTTGGGTGGCGATTGCAATTGGTATAAATGGTAAGGATCTTTTATGTCTGTTAATGTTTATGTTGTGTAATGTGTAATTTGCTGAGAAACTTACAGGTAGTGTTGTAAGCTAGTGAGAAACAGAAGATATTCTTACTCTTTGTAGGAGATGTGCTTCACTGTTTTATACATTACCTCCAAACAGTGAGAAGTGAATGTCAGTAAGAATAAAGCAATTGTAATAAAAAGTGCACTTAATTTCATTTCTGGAAAAAAAAAAAAACTATTGCAGATGAGATAAATCTAATGACTGATAGTTTAATGTTAGGTCCGCTTACCTTCCTATTCTGTCACCCTCTCCTCCCTCCCTCCCTCCTGCTCTCCCCTCAGGAAATGTCTGTGCAAGTCATCGTAGATACTTGTGTCGTCCATAACCAAGGTACGGACGCCTCTTAGTGCCGTTACGTATGGTTTGCCGAGGGGCTGTGCGTTGGTAGGTTATGTGTCGGGGGACGTCAGCGGTACGGAAGAGGATGTGACGGGAACATTACCAGGAAACTACGGGAACAGTGTGACGGTAGACTTGATGTATTCCAGTGAACGTCACCATTGCATTACTTGAGCGGTGTGACGGTGGACTGGGTGTGTGCTGGGGACAGACAAGAACGGTGTGACGGAGGACTGGAGGTGTCCTGCGATAGAAATAAGGAGCCGCATCAGCAATAGGTATATCAACGTGAACAGACGAGAAGCTTGAGGGCTGGCGATAACGAAAGGAGCTCTCTTGCCAAGGCAAGGGGAAGCAGAAGGGAAGGCGACGGCAGCAGCAGCAGTAATGGCAGTAATACCTGCAGTATAGCAGTGAGTGGTAGTCATAAGAGCAGCATCAACTGTGAGGGAAGCAACAACCTCTAGATAACAACAGTTTGCGAAAAATGATAGATTGAGCTGAACCAGAAGGAGGAGCACTTCGCATCTGCATAAGATACGTCACTAGCAGCAGCAGCAACAGTATATAGTGCGGCACTAGCAGCACCAGGACAAGTAGCAGCGCCAGCAGCAGCAGCAGCAGCATGAGAGATGTGTGCGACAGCTAGGTTTAGGGCAGGGGACGGGACTGGTGTCGGTGTGAGGGGAGGCCCAGAGCCTGGCCGGCGGGCGTGTAGGGCGGGCAGCGGTGGCTCCTCCAAGTGCCGCTCATCTTTAAGAGTACCTCTGCACCCACAGGCTTTGGATGGAGCAAATTTGCTTTTGTAATTATGCAAATACACATACAGCAAGAAGCACAACATTCTGTCATTCATAGTGTGTGCAGACGGCGGGAGTAGGGGCAGCGGCGCCAACATAGCGGCCAGATTCTACCACTTCATAAAGGTGTCCTCGGTTCCCCTACTTGGCCACGGCTCAAACCTGTGTTGGGATAAGCCATGGCGGAGGACTTTGGCATATACCGCCGTCCCCAGGACTGAGGAATTTCATCGGACACCCGCTCTTACTTCGTCACTCTCCCACCAGTAGTCCACACAATGATACACATTTCAGTCTCAGACTATGCCCCAAGCCTTCGTCCTGATTGTGATGTTAGAGTGTGGAGCAGTAGCTCTCAAGGTCAGAGTGAGACATGGCGAGAGGAATGATGTTTATTTCATTGTGAAGTAAGAACAGTGTAGAATTATGTGTGGTGACGTAGTCCTTTCTTAGAGGAAATACGTGGAACGTACCTGTGAGACGCCTTTCCTTCCCTCACCTCTTAAAGTGGTCCTCCTCACTGTGTGCGGTATACCAATGATTTCTGAAATGCACTTACAAGTTTCAGTACAGACATATAAAAGCTGTTGTTAGGAGTCGTTAAATACAGGAAAAAAAAAAGATAATATGACGAAGAGAATAAATGTTATCGTTCCCAGGTGTCCGACCACAAGCAGAAATATGCACATTTTTTTCTGATGTGTTACTGCAAGCCTAAGTATGTGAATTTTGTGACTGTATGCATGACCACAAGTTTTGTTGTATAAACGTCCTCGTATGTTTTCCTTCCAACCTTCAGTCGGTATGTAAACACAAATACCTGCACTCGCTTGACCGAGCATGACACTGAGCCTTCTTACTGCAAGGATATATCTAGCCTGACTCAGACTACACGTAGCCTCCAGCCCCGACCTCTACACCACCCTACTTCCGCCACTCGCTTTTCCTTTATCTTCCAGTCCGTCCTCAACTTCTTCCAAGATACGGTCAGGCTCACATTATGCCGTAAACTCTCCTTCTCTCGCCAAACTCACTCCGCTTACCTCCTCTTGCCAACCCTCTCCTTCTCGACCTTATTCCTCTCAGCCCCTTTCCCCGAAAGTAACTCCTCACCTCTTCTCCCTAACCTTATGCCTTCCACCTCCTTTCCTCGGCCTTACTCTTCTGCCCTCTCCCTCACCCATCTTCACGCCTCCTCCCCCTACTCCACACTCTTCTCCCCCTCCCCTTCAAGCTGCTCCCACTTCCCACAGACACGTCCCCTTTCCTGCACCACCATTCTCCTCCCAACTCTCGTTCTGTTACCCACTCTCAGTCTGTATGGATCCACTGCACGCAAGAGGTTCTTCCGGTATCCACTCATACCAAAGATGTATTTTTATTGTTGTTCGTATTTATTACTCTTACATTAACCTTTGTTAACATTTGTTCTCCTCCCGCAGTAGTCTAGGTAGAAAAAGAGAATAATTGATAATTACTAACATTGCAAAGCAATGCGACATTCATTTGGTGCTGACTAATGAGATAAATGGATAAAATTTTGTTATCGAATCTTAATTGATGGAGACCTTACTGGCTTTAGAGGTGTTAAGTTAGTAACGTGAGTACCCACGAAAGCTGTTTGAGGTGCCATCCTGCTGACGGTGTAGGAACCGAATCACAGGATACAAGAAGACAGATGACAGTGTTGTGTTAGGAGAAAATCTTAAAGGGACGTTAAGTGGTTAAGATGAACTTCCCTCTCATGATGCCGTTACCAGGAGCCAACCTGACGCAGGGAAAAGCAGACCCCATGACGGAGGAGTCGGGCGTGGCCCTCCTTGGGGGTAATCCGACAGGGAAGACGCTGGTACGGGAGCGTCACCACCTCTCCCTGGCCAACGGTGCTGCCCTGGACGCAACTTACAACGGTTCTTACGATGGCAATGCTAATCTTTTCAAGGAGCAGGTAACGATAACTGGACCGGAGCTTCTCATCTCTCGCGTCTTAAGCGGGGCTTTCCAGCGTTCGACCACTCGCCGCCAACGCCCTGACGCTACGCTCTACAGGCGCCGCTACTCTGCTAACTGCATAGAGCCAGACCACCACGAGGGAGAGTCCATAGCCGAGACCTCAGACATTGCCATGAGCGAGGGCGGAGACTCCGATAACGATCAAGAAGGAGACACAAGCTCAAATAGCTCTTCATGGCCTAAGGGAAGTGTGCACACCCCTCCCATATCGCCCTCACTATCCCCCGACGACAAGTGGTGGGGCAGAGATGAAGGGGGTGGCCAGGACTGGGCATGGGTGGAGGCGCGGTGGCTGGCGCTACGTCGCTTGCGCCGTCAGATACCGCCGGCCCTTGAAGAAAAGTTGCAGCGGGTGAGGGCGCGGGGTTGGGCAAGGGGACGACTCCGGGGGCTTCAGGAGCGAGTTCGGGGCCTCCACTTAGGCCTTGGAGGGGCGTGGCGGGGTGAGGAACAAGACCCCAACCCGAGGGAGAGCATGTGTCGCTCCTGCTCCTTCACCTTCTCTAACGACGAAGCTCCCAATCAGCAGTCTCCTTCAGGTAAGCTTGGGACTGTTCACGTAATGTAAGTACCGCCAATACGTTCATGTGGATTGCTCACAGGTACGGTAAGCTACAGCTCCCCACAACTTGTGAGCTGGAACTGTTTCTGAATTATGATGAGCCTGAAACAGGTAAGCTTGCATTTACCATCATTAACTGGTTTTCTAAAAAGATAAGCTGGGACTGACCATCGTTAAATTTGAGCTATCATCAAAAAGTTTGGCAGGAATGTTGGTCCACCCACAGGTAACTTATATTTTGCAGGTCTTATTTAAAGTTAACTGGTAATGTTCCTGCCTTTGTCATCACCTATGTATACTACCACAGTCACGACCAGCGACAGGTGAGCTGGTACCTACAGTAGCAGTGTGTGAGTGGCGTGGCTGTAGGTTCACGTCAATACCACGCAGACGCCACCTATCCACTTAGCAACACCGGCTAGTCGGCCCTCGTCTCTGATCCATTATTCACCTCACGGCCACAACTTGTGTCCTGGGCTACCAAGGTCGCGTGACTCTTCACTGTATGACTTGCTAAGATTAGGACAACTAATGACATAACTAATGTGGAGATCACTACTATTATGCAACTAGTACCGCCGTTGTACGTGGACGGGTGTGCTTATGGGAGCGGCCTGGCAGCTTGAACGGGACCGTTATACTTCGGAACTTTTTCAGATAAGTTTGTTTACTTTTTTGGCTGGCTATATTAAGACGCAGGGTTAACCCTAAGAAATGCTAAGCGCTTTTACAGAGACCAGTTCATTCTTGTTTATGACAGCTTCTCGACTGAACAACAGATGACTCTATGTGTATGAATACCCTACCAGTCATTTCACTTGGTTGTTGAGCACTCAGGTTGGTTTAACTTTCCATTCTTGCATTTCTGCAGCTGTACTTTGTGTAGGAGCTGGTACTTGGTTTGTTGTGATAAAAGCTGATGCGTTAAAAGTGATCTTTGCCAAGATTGTAAGCGGAAAACCATGATTTTCAAGATGACTGCGGTGGCATGACCAGGAAGGAGCGAGTCACAATTATCTAACGTTCGCAACTCTGCACTTGGATGATCAATATTGTGTTCGACCACACGTATGTTGG
The DNA here is from genome assembly GCA_038088735.1 of Panulirus argus. Classification (NCBI taxonomy): domain Eukaryota; kingdom Metazoa; phylum Arthropoda; class Malacostraca; order Decapoda; family Palinuridae; genus Panulirus; species Panulirus argus. The sequence goes on from JAYMFT010201318.1 coordinate 9,099, forward strand.
AGCATTCTTTGATGACTCATTACTTACACCTTGCAGTGCCCCCACTTTGTTCCCAGTACCTTAGCACCTGCCCTTATATCAGCCTAACCTCTTATATAACCGCAGGCAAGGATAGGCCCTCCGGCTGAGAACCACTGCATCTTTTCCACCACTTTACGCCTTGAAGCTTACTGCCGTCCTGTAAGCATAAACATATTGGCTTTTGATGTATCCAATACTTTTATATATATATATATATATATATATATATATATATATATATATATGTAATATGATATTATGCAGTGGATAATGATTAGCCATGACTGTGGCTTTGGACGTGTTTAGGTCATCAGAGCAACTTCTTATTGCTCGAGATCATCAGCCTAGATCTTCATAGTGTATGGAGTGGGATACGCTTCTCTGATGCTATGAAGGCGGTGTCTTTTTCTCAGATATGGATCTTTGCTGTGCTCGGACACACAAGGATAATCCACATAGCCTCATTTTTTTTCTTTTCTTAAGCCTTGTATGGATTCTGTCGGGCTTTAGACTACAGCAAGCAGATATGCTGTACAATTAGATACAGAACAAATGTATGCCCCCGTAATGAAACCAGCTACAACTTCCAGTGTTCTAAACCTCTCTCGTGTATAGCAATACAGCATCTCCATATGTTGATATCCTTAGGCTTAGATAACGATACCTTTCTGTATATTCAGTGTGTGGTTTATTACTGAGTTATAGGTGCCTGTTAGCTCCACCTCTTTTGGAAACAAGTCTGTTTGAGTTTTAGTAGTCTCAAGAGATAAGCCGATCATATCACAAGTTACTGATATGTACTTAATATTATGAGTTTATCTTTGTGACTAGAGGTGTTTATACCATCAACATAGCAAGGTATGTGGTGTTGGATGTCCTTATCATGGACTCAAGGAGGGTATTGATTAAGGCATGAAATATGATGTGGCTAAGTAACTATCCCACTGAGTACAAAGTTAAGGCTCGGATTATATTTCCATGTTCTTGAAACACGACAGATTACTTTCTGTTGGACAGGCAGCGAGAGATCAAACGCAGAAGCCAACCTATTTAATCCATTGTCGCTACTCATACAGGATTATGTGTTAAAGCTCTATCTCACCAGTGGCTGGCGAACAACTTTGTCTTAAGTGACTAATGTTTGTCGGCGCCAATACACACACACACTTTTGTTCTTCTCCCTCTCCTCTCTCCTTTTCTCCTTCTCTCTTCACGCCCCATACATCCATCACTCTTTAGCTGCATCCTCCCCCTTCCATTCCCTGCGACGTGGATCGCACAGGGTGATAATGCTTCCTGTTACTTACTTCGCTCTCCATTACCAGCGGCAACTACACCGGCTACCCAGCTCATTCTCACTCCTGCTCCAGGTGTAGTGCTACTCCTTCCTTGGCTCTTGTCCTCTCACCAACCCCTGACTTTACTTCTTAGACGTTTCCAAATCATTCTCTGACTGTGACTTTGCCTTTCATCTCACCTCATGAAAATATGTATTTTACTTAAGAATAACCATATCTATTATTATTATTACTATCATTATTATTATGATTATTATTATTATTATCATTATTATTATTATTATTATTATTATTATTATCATCATTATTTTCCGAAAGCCGAGCAATGAATAACACTGTTATAACATCATTGCTTGAATTGAAGGAAAGAGGCAATGTCACGTTTGTTGAATATTGCCGTTGGTTTAGAGACACCATTTCTGCCAATAGATATTCTGTACTGATGAGGCGTGGGTTCATTTATCCGGTTACGTCAACACCCAAAACAGCCGCGTTTAGTCTGCGACTAATCCGCATGAGGTCAAGGAGACATGTGATCAGTCGGGTGGTGTGTGGTGCGCCATATCACGAAATCGGATAATCTTCTCCATATTCTTCAGTGACACAGTCAACTCGAAGTGTTATTGTGAACTGATTCTTTGCCCCTTGGTTGCACATTTAAATGAGGACGAAATTGCCCGCGGCTGCTTCCAAAAGGACGGTGCTGCTGCACACACAGCTCGTGTCTGCGTGAAGCTATAGCAAAAGAATGAGATAAGACTCTAGGGAAGACGAGTTAGTTTCGATAAAAGTAAAAACTTCTTTATATATAACGTAATATGAATGAAACCACCTTCGCAATGAGATGATGGCCACATCCTCAGTTGAAACATGTAGAATCAGATTCCACTGACTTTCTTAAAGATAAGAATATGTAGAATTCAACTAATATCCCTCGACCTAGGGGCAGACACCTACCGCACTTTCATTGGTATTAATTTCTCTAATGTGTTTAATCTTTTTAATTAGATGATCCTCGTTTCCTGCGTTAACGAGGTAGCGCCAGGAAGAGTGGTGCGCGTGATCTACTAATTACTGATAATCACAAGAAAAATGAAACGCGGTAAGTTCCGAATGTACTAAATGTATATTAAGGCTTCAGGGGAGACTTAGAAGTATGTTAAAAGTTCAAGTAACCGTCAATATATATATATATATATATATATATATATATATATATATATATATATATATATATATATATTTTTTTAT
>JAYMFT010201329.1:0-25549 GCA_038088735.1 Panulirus argus
ATGAGTGAGGAAAGGTTGACAAAGAAGATATATGTTTCAGAGGTGGAGGGAACAAGGAGAAGCGGGAGACCAAACTGAAGGTGGAAGGATGGAGTGGAAAAGATTTTGAGCGATCGGGGCCTGAACATGCAGGAGGGTGTACCACTGCCAAATCTACTTTTATCCATATAAGGCATACACAGGGATACCAGAGTCACAACCTTTGTTCATTTTCTTTCGTCTGTTTTGTCATTAGGTATGACAGCCAAAGCGTAACGATACTTTTCACGACTGTCTTTACCCTACGGCAAAGCCACAATTACCCCGTTAAAAGTTTAGGACGTCACAATTCTTTACGTTTTCTCTGGTGATTAGAATTTAGAAAATGGGATGTCGAAATAAGTGAGCTCGTATGTGATGCCTATTTTTTTTTTATTGTATTAATTATGTTAAAAAAACAACAGTTAATATGTAACCTTTAGGTATGGGTTGGCACAATTTTTCACAGCTTTAGGTGGAGACATTTCATACATGTTTACCAGCGCTGTTGTCTTTTCTACCGCTGTGCCAATGCTGCTGTGGCCCTAACAAGTCCTATAAACAAGGACATTTCTCCAGTGTCGAGTGGCATACTATATGTTTGTCGTCTATTTAAACCTTGATGTTGGAAAATATTCCGTTAGTCTAGTGTATAAATGGAGAGTGTAAGTGAAATAGGCCTTTAATAATGTAACTCATTCTACGAAGATATGTTGTAAGGCGTTGAAAACGCCAAACCCTTGAAATATTTGAGGGCAGTGCCTAACCCTGGCTTGTGTCTAAGCAATCGAACGTAATTTGGAAAATTATGGCTATAGAGATATCACTACTTAGACATAAGACATAATTCTAAAGCTTTGATAATCCTATAATATGGTGCAGTAACACGTAAAGTTCAAGGAAGTATTATCCGGCCGAATCGTCAGGAAAATCAACCAAAGCCGCACCAAAGGAATGAGACGATGGCCTCTAACCTGAAACACCACGTTTGATTGGTCATTGCTGGCGTCGCTCACCCGATAAGGGTGCGTAGTGCGGTAGAAAAGTGTAACAAAGTTCGCCAACTGATGCCGATGCAAATTCATTCAATAAAATAGAGAGGAAGCGCTTGAAGGGTGGCATAGAGACTGTAGCATATCGTACGTAGATAAACAGATTGAGAGGTTTTGAATAATAGTGTTTTGCCCACTGGTGTCGTCACACGTGGTCTGTCTGTTATTAGCTGTCGAGCTCGTCTGCATATGTAATTTTCCAAGGCTAGTCAGGAAGAGATGATTGCATTAGTGGGGAAGAGATATATCTAGGGATATAATATAGACAGTTGTAGGTTCATGCAGGTATGTCATTCAGGTTGTGTTAGACGGACCTCATAACCGCACACAACCGATGCCTAATTTGTCCCTGTTATCTGATGGTTTTGGTTTTGAGATATTCTGTTGTAGTTATTCAGTTTTTTTTTTCCTAATGAAATCCGATTTATATTTAATATGAACCCCATTTTATTATCAAATTTTCCTTCTGGTTTAGGAATCAGTTTGTACATCAAAGGAGAGCAAGGTTGGAAGATGAGGAATGTATAAGATAAACTATTCCAGAAGGGTATACAGTTCTAAACAGCAAATTTTGAGTCGAGTGGCTGAAATAGGAGCTTGGACTGGACAGCTGGTTCTATAGACGAGGGCTTGAGGCGAGTGCTGGCTGCACAGCGATGAATTTGTAAAATATATCATGGACGAATATTTTGCGGTGAACGAAAGGCGTATATGTACGTAGCACAATAGTTTCATTATAGTAAAACGCTCTGTGATAAGACCAACTCTTCTTTGGTTTGCAGTATTAGATATAACTGCTCCTTAAATGTTTTGATAACGGAGAATGTTTAATCAACAAGTAGTTATTAGGGGCAGGATGTACTAAAAGAGGACTAGTTGTGCATATGACGTAAGTCACTTAGCATGTAGACACCGATTTACACGGATTTGGCAATGGCAAGTTAATCAGACCTGGAACTGGTTGGGTTAACAGATTGGGTAGTGCCCGGCTGATCTGTTGAATAGTTATAGGGTTGCGTAGTAGACGGGATTATGGAAGAATCTCTTCGAGTCATGACAGAGCAAAGAACGTTCTGTTTCGTCGTCAGAAATAAACACAACTAGGCATTTCAAGCCTCCCATGTAATTCTACTGGTCTACTACCGCATTCGTGAGTTTGACGGGATGAGGGAATGACTATGTATACGAGAGCGTAGGAAGACATTGTCGTACGCTGTAACAGGAAATGCAATATTTTTGTATGGTTTTATTTTAGTCTCCAATTTAGCTCCCATTTCGAAACGTGGTCAGTCTCATGAGCTTTTCTAGTATTAACTGTACAACGTCGTTTGCGAAATCACACATTTTCCTCGGATGTAAAACGTTTGCTGACGAGTTTTCATATAGTGCTTACTGCAGGTGAAATCATACAAAATTATCCTTAGCGATTGTATTAGCCTTCCCATTATAAGCTAAATGTGTTTAAGTCGTCAGGCAGGTTGTTATTTTAACTGTGTCTCATTCTGGGAATCTTGGAAGTAAGTCCCAAATGTAACTTTTTTTAAATCACCGTTTCAATTTGGGTGATTAAAACCGAGCATTATACAACGTATCTGATTACCAGACCCAACAAGCCCAAACCGGTGTGTTTTGGTCAAGGTATTAATCGTGCCGTGTGCATACCCCAACCTCGGTGTTTATAGCCTCAGACTTCCACCAGTAAGAAAGGAGAAACAAAATGCTCAACCAATAACAAAGCGATAGTTGCAGACTCGACCAATCAGGCAACAGAAAACGTGAAAAGCAAGCGGGCACACCCAGAGCCACCCCCCCCCTCAGGAGGTACTTGCCAAGGGTTAATATAATGGCATTTTTCAGTGTACGCCGGCACTGTGTAGAGATAGGTTGTTAAGTACATTTTTCCCTCCCGAAATGCGTTGACTATCTGACTAGACTATCCCAGGCGTTCCCATAAGACCTTTATAGGAAATCATTTGACGTTGAGAATGTCTCTGTACGTAGAACAGTTTTCCAGCAGCTCTCTCTGCTTTGGCCAGTGTTATTTTTTATATTGAAAGTGATTAGGTGTGCATTTGGGTAATCCTATTGAGGATTAAAGGCAAAGGTAACCTAAACAGCGTAATGCTCCAGTGTTTTTGTCGAGTGGATATTCTTTTGATGTTAGTGTCGGCTTTTTTTCGACTTTTTTGTGGAAGTGTAGTCATAGATAGAGAAGGTGTTGTTCACGGAATTACCCTCGACCAAGTGACAACACCCTGGAGGCAGCGCCCCGCCACAAGCGTAGATCTAGAAGGGATTTACAGGCAGGCTGTATGTCAATAATTGCAATTATGTCTGCTGGCCCAGGATCTTTACATAGTGAGTATTATGCTGTTTTCTGTGATAGGCTCACTGTCCTACTGGCGCGTAAGCAAAGTCTGGTCGCCAAGATTATCATGATAAGCTAGAAATAAATGGTTAGTGTAGTACACATTATATGAGAAGACTTGTTTTTTTTCCGAGTCCTATACATGTTAAGATAAATCGTTATTAGTCAAATTCTCATGAAACTGAGTACAGTTTCTTAGTGAAGCTCCATATGAGACCGATGATTATTTTTGTTTAATGGTTTGACAACAAGACAGTTCTTCACAACAGGGAAGTGCGTTATGTTCGTTGTAACAAAGTAACATGCTTTTATAGATTAAATAAATTTTATGATAGACTTGTGTCACTTGTTTTAAGAAGGATGCAGTATTGAAAAGAGGATGGAGATTGCAGTAATGGTGTTATGAAGGTGTGCGAGTAACTGGTAACCAATGTCCGAGCTAGGTTACCTCGAGTTACTTTAGAGGTTTTCTGATGTTTGACCCCAACAAATGTTATAGTTGTGATTATGATGTGGTAGTCAGTATTGAAACCCTTTTGTGTGAGCTGATCTGGGTAAAATTGGCTGGGTATGCTTTGTGAATATGTAATTTTTGTACTGTCATGGGGTGGGGGATGTGAGGGAAGAGGTCGAAAGACGCCCTCCAATGTTAGACATCGTTGCTTAAAGTGATATCGAACCTCGGTTCAGAGGCTACAAGTCTGCTGTTGTGTCTTACAGTTTCTAGAGTCTTGAGTGTACTGCAGAAAACTAATGCACTGCAGTACATCAAGGTACTGGTCCACTTTTATGTTTCTGGCTGGTACAGAAATTAACGGGAACAGAATTCCTCGAATAAGGAAACGGTGTTTGTCATGAAGGGGCTAAGCACACTTAATTTCTGTGTGAGATTTAGGAATTTAGAGACAGTGGCGACATGCACTCCATCATTCTCCTGGTGAATAGCAGCTGTAATTACGGAGGAGTGCAGGGACAAAATTGACTCATCAGTATTAGTGGCCAGAGCAATTCATCTGTTAAGGCGTGGGCGGTCATGGACAAAATGAGTCTTTCTTTGCAGGATTTGTTAAGTAGAATTCTGGCGGGGAACTTAATTAGGTCTTGATCGTCATTCAGACAAATTTTTGATTTGTTTATTGTTGGTGTTGTGTATTAATCTGCAAGGGCGTATATTCCCGAGGTCTCATAAACAGATGTTTGCAGGTTAGTGTTGGAGAGAGAGAGAGAGTATCCGGTTTAACGTATGTGACGCGGATCGGAAGGCATATTGTCCACATTGAGTGACTAACATAGGGTTGCTTTGTAGGTGGGTGAGGATAGGAACCCACACCAAGGAAGCATTCTCACGATCAACATACACCCTGGTGATTTGGCTGTTAAAAGGAGTTTGTTAACGTCAGGGACGAACGCTAGGTGTACGAGGTGCTGGTTACTCACGCAGGTACCCTATCAGTTAGGTGACTTGTCAGCAACGGCCTAGGTGACTGAAGTAGGGAATTATTTGATTTCGGTAGAGATGAGTCCTGAACCGCACAGGTTATGAACAAGCCCAAAGCAGCTCCCGCACCTGGAGGAAAGAGTTTACCGGAATGGGGAAGCGACCGTAGACTTTTGGAGCAGTACACTCGCAGGAAATGATATATAGAGTGACGTTGAGTGGGTGATGGATGATGTACGTCCGGAGAGAGGGCATGACTGGAGACGGGTTGAGATGGAGGGAGTGATTGGCTTGTCAGGAGGGTCGAAACGTCTAGGTTAGGCTATCCAGTAGTTAACATCTTCAGGTAAGACCAACGCAGGAAAGAGAGAACTACAATCCTCCTCTTCTGTCGAATGCCAGACGTAGGTCATGATTCACTTGCTTAGATTTATGCAGGTGTGGGACGGGCGGAGGAGACCAAACTGTGACGCACTTCATCAGGCGACCAACGGGGTTGCCAGATGTATGGCAGAAAGTTGTTAAGCTGCCTTTAATGCTTTTCTTTATACCTTAATGATAGGTGATATCAGACATGTTGATCGTTTATCAAAACCACGATTATAAAAGGCGAAGAAAAGAGTACAACAGACAAACAGACATTGGCGATTGATTCATTTTTACAAAGATAGATTCTAAAGTTTAGGAGACGTCAAAATTTGAAATGTTTCAGGGCTTTGACTAACCCTGGCTTGTTTGAATAGTTAATCGTAACTCTAGAAACTAAAGTACCTAGATATCATTCTATATCACTACTAATGTGTATGCTTTGTGGTACAATTAGAAAAAAACTCAAAGGTGTATTCTCCCGCCGAGTTGTCAGGGAAATTCCTGCAGTCGCACGAGAAGAATGAGAAAATAATCAACAAACGGTTTTAGCTCCAAATCTGTTTCTTCTTAGCTCATGAGCGGTATCTTTATGATTCGTAGCCAAGGCACAGAAGGTCATTGCTGTCCTCGCGCTTATTCGACAAGGTTGATGTGGATTGTGTAGTGGGACGAGGTTCGCAAAGTAATGTCGCTTCAAACTGACTGTCCAAGAGACAAGAGGTGAGTCAAAGGTTTCTTGGAGACTGCATATCGTGCATGGATGATTGAATGGCATGGAATGATTTATTACTCTGTTTCACCATAGGAAAGTTTCCTTTTATATGGCCTTGTGGTCAGAATTGGTTCATGCGTAGCCACCTTTCGAGAAAGACGGGATGAACTGATTGCAATCGGAAGGGTGAGTAATACGTAGGGATATAAAGGACAGTTGTTGATGTGTTCATGAAGGGATACCTTTAAAGTTATGGAAGCACAGCCATCATTACCACAAAGCACATACAAACGGTGCTTAGTTTATCAAAGTTGGAAGGTGGGGTGGTTGTCTTTGGCTTGTACCTATTCTGTTGGTTTTTGTGGTTTTCCTTCGAACAAAATCCGATTAATGTTTAATATAGACGACATTTTACTCTAAAAATACCTTTGATTTCTTATAGACTTGATATTACCTCTTGGCATATCGAAGGAAGATGATGTTTCCAGGATCAGGACCTTGTATGAATGTATTAACTCGGAATAGATTCCGGTTGTAGAAAGCAAGTCTGAACAGAGTGGTTGAAGTAAGAGTGTGACTGGACAACAGGCCGTTCGTTAGAGGAGGCCTTGGGTTGAAATCCCTTCCGCTCTGCTGCGGCTAACGATAACTTTAAGAAATATTACTCTTCATTTTATTATATTTTCATTTCTGCCGCTTTAGGCATCTTTTAGTGCTATGTGTCCAGTAAACCAGCAGCATTTAATTAGTGAGACTGTCTGCATGTCCGAAGGAGTTCAAGACGTTTCGTATTTCTACTTCGAGATCACCTTAGGAAAATGTCTGGTAGAAAGAATGAATGGTTGATGGTAGGAGAGACTTTAAGGAAGGGTTTAGAAGGGAAGGAGAAATGAAGAGTCTGTTATAGGAAGGGAAACAGCCAGGTCTTGACCCAGCTTGCATAAAAAGTGTTTATATTTGGTAGGACGAGACGAGACAAGTTAGGGGCTCAGTGTTTAATTAAATTGTTTGGGGATGTGCAGAGCATTTTCCTTATTTTTTTTTTTGTTTATAGGGATGAACAGGATATGAAAGGGTGCTTTTTTTTTTAACATCCATTACTATTACTGCTATTGCTACTACTGCAATCAGTGTGCAGTTATTTGGAGGAAGATGTACGTGAAGAAAGCTGTTTTAGCACATGATAGTCAAAGAGATGAACGCCGATTTTGCATGGATTTGGCAGTGGTAAATTGTTGAGGTCACTTTTAGTGGGTTTAATGGATTGCGTTTGGATAGTTCTCGGCAGGTCTCTTGGAAGATTTAATGGGGTTGTTTATCCCGATCATATTACTGAAGAATCCTCTTTCGCAAGTCATGATGGAGCAACTGTGTCGAGGTGCATTTTGGTTCTTAAATCCGCACAACTAAATCAGTACAGTTTGAGTTCCGTTCTTGGACAATTTGGATTGAATGTGTAGGTATATTTCTAATTTAGCATCATAGGTAAAGCCAAGTACAGTGTTTGAGTGTAGGGAAATGTTTCAAACAAAGTCATGGCGTTTTAGTCTATTTTGTAATATTTCAAATTCAGTGCAATTGTTACAAAGCTGCTCGGTCCTTATGAAAGTGCAAATTTTCAAGGACTTTTTACCAACCAGTTTTCCTGATTTGTGATTTTAAGAATGAACATCAATTTTAGCGTGACTGCAAAGTTTTTACTTAATTAGAATGGTTTAATCTTTATTTTGAACCACTGTAATCTCCTTCAGAGACCTACCATTTTCTTTAAGGTAATTCAACCATAGAAGTCATAAGTGTCGAACTGTCAGAATATCATTAGACATCTTAAGATTATAAAAAGATCATTTCATACACATGTAGTAAATAAGATAGAGGAGTCATAAGTGTCCTGCTGTCAGAATATATTATGCATCTTAAGAATATATAAAAATCGAAAATTTGATTTGATATTTGTAGTAAAAGAAAATCGGTAGTAAGTAATAAACATTTTCCTTCAAATCAAGAGCGGTGTGCCTCATAACGTATGTATCATTGCAGGAACGGCGGGCCCAGGTCTTGCATGCCCCCGTGTGAATCTGGCCATGGGTGAAGCCTAGGTTTCCCTCTTCTGTACGACAAGGTAAGCTAAAAATGACAACTCGCTGCGCATGTATCAGTGACAGATGTCATAAATAGGAATTAATTTGCCTGATATACTCAAGTTTTTATGTTGTCACGTATCAGTGATAGATGTCATAACGTGCAATTAATTTGCCTGTTATACTCGGTTTTTACGTCGAGTTCTGAAGATTCCATTATTCTTCTCATAATTCCACCTTCACTTTACAGGTAGGTGAAACGCTACGACTCATCTAGGGACAAAGGACAACGCGACTGCAAGGTATGTTGACTCGGCATTTTGCTGTTGGTGGCGTACTCGTACTTGCGAAGTTGACGAACAGTGCCAGTGTTGATGTCCCTGAACTTGGCCGATACAGGTTAGTGACCGGCTGAAGATAGAGTATGTAAGTAGTTGGATCAAGATCAGGGGGCACAGTTTGTTACGAGTAACGTGAGCTGTAGCTGATAATTTGGCTGTTAATCGTTTTTTGGTGTACAACTAGAAGAGGTGAGGGTTCTATCTCAACACAAAGTGTAGTTAACTGTGGGAGTAGGGTAGCCTAGGAAACGAAAGCTGGGGTTAGGAGTTTTCTCATTAAGGCCTGTTTCGACCTAACAGTCTTCTTCAGCAGAATAAATGTCACAGCGCGACTGCTTGCTGTTCATACAAGTCTTGCCAGTCTGGAAACGGGACGGAGCTAAGTCGGGTCCTCAGGGTTGGTCTTCTGCCGTTGTCCTCTCCTCCTTAACCCATTCTGTAGAGCAAGTTTCTTATAGGTGTCTTCTTCCAGGGTCTACACAGAGAGGCAAGCCGTCACTGCACTTGGAGACCCCGTGGCCAAGTCGCTGTGCTAGTGGTCATATCCATTGAAGACGAAGGGCCGAGACTTGACGCATAAGGAGACGAGGTCCATGAAGTCGTTCATTGTAATGGTGGGAAGTCTTCAGTCATGTCATCCATCACCCTTCCAACCGTAGCTACAGCTCCCTCCAGCTGTACATTGGTGAAGAGGAGTGATTTCACGTCGAAGCTGGCCATATATCTGTTCTTAAAGTTGGCTTTCTCCAACCCCTTATAAGCACGAGGTACCAGTGGTTGATCCCAGTGGACTTATAAGTGGGGTAAGGGGTAAGCAACTGATGCCATGGGTTGTATAGGTCTTAGTGGTATGCTTGACTTAGAGTCTTTTGGAAACCTCACACAAATGGGAGGCGGTGGGCTTCTTTCTTTTTTTCCGTCTTTGTCATATTCCTCTCGCTTCTCGAGTAAATTTCTTGGCTTCTTCCTTCTCGAGTCCTTGTTCCATGCTGGAGTATCGTCAGGTCGCCCAGTAGTTCCACCATAATCTTTTATACTTCCCTGACCGTGACTACTATTCTTCCTCCTTTGTTAGTGTGGTTGATAACGCCATTCTCTTCCTTTCTTAGTGCCTTCAGTGAACTGAGAAAGGGTAAGGACTTAGATTATTTGTAACTTAGTCACTCCGTCTCAATTCTCTGCCTGCGTCGTTGTTTGTCAAGTCGTGGTTCCTTGTATGTACTCTGTATGCTCCTTTCAATGCCCTTGTCGAAACTGAGACTCAGAAATAGTGTTGACAAGTCCTCGTCTTCGAAGTAGCTAGTTGAAAGTTGTCAAGATCTCATCTTCTGGCTGTCATCTATACTCGTGCACGGATCCTCCAGTTTATGCTCGGTTTTCTCCCAGCATCCTTAGTCCAGCAATTTTAGTTCCCATCACTAAATAGGTAAGAAGATGGACGGTATGTAGTCTTTTGAATCTTGTAGTCTTGGTTCTTGCATTTCTCCCGCAGATACGCCCTCCCGCTCTCTGTGAAAGCTTTCTCTCGTTGCGGTTGTCTTGGTGTCGATCATGGTAGAGAGCTTGTTTATCAGTACAGTCGAGTAGAAATTGCTTCCGATTTGTTTAATTAAGTCTTTCTTCTTGAATTGGATTCCCTTTCATCTTCGCTACGCTCGCTGTTGTTACCCTCAGATAATTTCCTGGGGAATTCAGCCGACCTGATAAAGAGGTTGGTAAATGTCACCTTTAGAAACAGAGTAATGGCCAACTTCATTGTGAAATCACTCTTAACCAACGTGCTGGTGCAGGGAGCTGTAGCAGCGAGCGATTCGAAGGGTGATGGACAACATGACTGAAGGCGACATACTCGTATCAGTAATCTGGAACAAGTACATGGCCCTTATCCCCTTATGCTTCAAGTCTGGAATCATAGTCTTCAACGGAGATGAATGACACCATCAGCACAGCGGCTGGGCCACTGGGGTCACCTTTAAGTGCAGTGCTTACCTGTGTCGTTATGGCGACCCTGGAAGAGGACCACTACAGAGACCTGCTTCACAGAGGAACGACCTGGTTGTGCTGCGCTGTCGACGTGGTTTGTTTAGTTTCCCGAAGGAAACTAACATTGTATACAAGTTACTATTTAAGTAGATTGTAATTCTAGATACAAGGAATTTTTGTTTTAACACTGATATCTGTAATTGTAACCTTCTTGAAATTACTTGTCAAAGTAATTTTACTTATTTAGAAATTATGATTCAAAAGAAAATAATTGTGCCATTAGTTTTTGCTTTTCACACGCAAGATAAATATAAATAATCATTTTATTGAACAGATGCTTGTGGTGCGTTTTCTTCCAGGGTCTCCACAAAGAAGCAGGCCATCACTGCACTTATAGGTGACCACATGGCCAAGCCACTGTGCTGTTGGCATTCATCATTGTTGAAGCCGAAAGACTCGTACTTGATGCATAAAGAGAAGAGGTCCAAGCAGTCGTTCCAGGCAGCTAACGAGACGCCCTTACTCATGTCATCCTCCATCTTTCCAACCGCTGCTACAGCTCCTTCAACCGGTACATTGGTAAAGAGTGATTTCACGCTGAATCTGGCCATGTCTCCGTCCGGAAAGCTGACATTCTCCCACCTCCTTATCAGTTGGGCTGAATTTCTCGGTCTGATGTCAGGGCGCCTGATGCAAGTTTGGTCAGCCTCTTAGCCAAGCTATGGAGGGCGCTTCTGATTCCTGACGTTATAGGTCTTAGTGGTGCTCTTGGTTTATGAGAGACGGGGAGGGAGGGGGCTTCTTCCAACAGGTGTCCGTTTCTTTTCTTTATCGGTCTTGTTCATTATCTCTCAGTTGTCGATTGAAATTCTTGGCTTCTTACTTCGAGTTCGTAGAGCATTGCTAGGTCGTCCAGTAGTTCCTCCATCTTTTTTGTATACTCCTTTGTCCATGTCTGTTGTTTCCTCTCCATTGTCAGCCTGGGTGATCACGATATACTCTTACTTTTTACAGAGTCTGCCTACTCTGCTATAATGCACTTCCTAGGTAATGCCTTCGGTTATTTTCTAACGCCTTGTAGCATGTTTTCAGTCTGTATATATCCTCTGTCAACGCATTTTGTCCAGTAGTGGTTCCTCGTAGCGTGCTTGGTGAAGCTCTTTCCGTCCATGACCTTGTCGAACCACAGACCCAAAAATAGTGCCTACTGCATCACGCATTCGAAGTGGTGTGTCGACAAGGTGTTTAAATCTCTTCTCCCTGCTGTCCTCCATGGGTTGTTGTTGCTCATTGCTGTCCTTAGTCCTGCATTTTCAGCTCCATCGCTATTTAGCTGGGAGAAATGACAGTAAGCAGTTGTCCACGAGTTCTTGTATCCTCTAGTCAAGGTTCTTGCAATCGTTTCGGTGAAAGGGATCCTCTCCTGGTGCAGTTGTCTCGGTGCTGATCTTTGTGGTACTCTGTCACCAATACAGTCGAGTAGATATATCTTCCGATTTTTCCAACTCGAAATATTTCTATTTGTCTTATTCCTTTTCCTCTTAGCTCCTCCGTTCTTCCTTGCTGCCCTCAGACAAATGAACATGATTCAGTCACTGGGACTCACTTTGGGAATACAGCCGAACTGATAAAGGAGGATGGAGAATGTCAGTTTGAAGTAGAGAAACAAGGCCAGCTTCAATGTGAAATCACTCTTCACCAATATGCCGGTGGAGTGAGCTGTATCTGCGGTTGGTAGGGTGATGGATCACTCTTGTGAGGATGGCATACCAGTGGCCAGGAACGACTGAACGGATCTTGTCTCCTCATACGTCATGTCAGGGACTTTCGTTTTTAACGAAGGTGAATACCAACAGCAGGGCAGCCTGGTCAGTGGATCACCTTTAAACGGTGATGGCCCGCTTCTTTTATGAAGACCCTGGAAGAAGACCAACACAAGCACCTCCTTGTAACAGAGGGACGACCTGGTTGTGTTGCGTTAACGACGTGGTCATCGTCACTCCAAGAGCAGACCCTCAGGAGACGATAAGGTTGAATGTGGTGTACGAGAAGATAGTATCTCGGTCACGTCATCTGAGTCGCGAGATTTGTTCTCCTTGGTGTGAAGATGACCAGGGAGTCAGAGTAACGCAACCAGGTCTCACTTTTATTGAGTAGGAACAACGTGAAGAAAATACATAATACTTCCCTTTACCCTCGACAGTTTATTAGGGTAGGATTGTAATGTTTCTTGTCTGTTTGGTTTCCTGAAAGAAGCAGATATTTTATTCAAGGTATCATTTATACGAGATTATAAATATAATTATATGGATTTCATTATTTTAACTTTTTGATATCCATTATTTTAGGTTTTTAAGAAGTATTTGATTATTTTACTCGTAGAATTTTGATATTTTAAGAAACGAATTCTTCTGCTAATGATCTTTGCTGTTGAGACGGCTGACAAATCTAAATATACATTTCAGTGAGCAAGTGCTTATATTTGTCGTTTTTCAGAGTCTCCATAAAGAGTCTGGCCATCATTTCCCCTAATGATGACCCTGTGACCAGGCCGCTGTGCTGTTGATACTCATCTCCGTTGAAGATGAAGAGTCCAGACTTGGCCCCTGAAGAGACGACGTTCAAGCAGTCTCAGTCAGCTCGGGAAGATATCTCAGATGGGTTTCGGTGATTGATCTCAGGGCACATAAAGATTTGGCCAGCCTCTTGCCCAACCTCTTGGTTGCGTTGCTGATGCCTGACGCTAGATATTTGGCCAGCCTCTTGCCCAACCTCTAGGGTGCGTTGCTGATGTCTGACGCTATATAACTCTTAGTGATACATTTGGTCTATGAGTTTTCGCTAGCCTCTCATAGATGTGGATCGGGGGCTTCTTCGACCCGGTATCGCATTTTCTTTCTTTCCTCGGTCTAGTTCATTATCCATCTCAATATTCGAATGATATCCTTTGATTCTTCCCTTACGTGTCCCTGTATGCTTGAGTATGTTGTTACGTTGTTCAGTAGTTCCACTAGTCTTTCTTGTTGTATACTCCCCTGTCCATGATTGCTATTCCTCCTCCGTTGTCAGACTGGGTGATCTCTATATTCTCGTTTTCTCTCAATGTCTTCATGGCTTTCATGTACCTCCTACGAGGTCTTCGGTTATTTGCCAACGCCTTGTAATGTACTGTCACTCCCTTAAACCTCAGTCCGCGTCGTTGTCTGTAGTCGTAGGCACTCTGTAAGCTCCGTTCAATGTCCTTGTCGAACCTGAGGATCAGAAATAGTGCCTGGAACTCCTCATCTACAAAGTAGTTAGTCGGGAAGTTGCCAAGGTCTCGTGTCCCTGCTGTCCTCCGTACGCTGTTAGTGCACAGATCCTTCCAACTAGTGCTCCGTTTTCTCCCACTGTCCTTGGTCCTGCATTTTCATGCTCCATCGCTAAATAATTATTTTTTTGTATCTTGTTCTCTAGGTCTGACAACCTTCAAGTAGGTACACCCTAGCGATCCTGATGAAAATAACTTCTCTTGGTGCAGTTGTGTAGGTGTTATGTTGGTAGAACTTGTTTAGCAATGTAGTCGTATGGGAATTTCTTTCGATTTGTCTATCTGGAATCTTGCTCCCTGTGTCGTCTACTCTTGCCTCTTCTCATCGTTTGACATTATAATGCTGAGACAAATGAATATGATTGTCAGTGGGACCCATTTAGGAAATTCAGCGTACCCGACAAGGAGGCTGGAAAATGTCAACTTTATAAACAGAGAAATAGCTACTTTCGACGCAAGTCACCCTTAACCAATGTACTGGTGCAAGGAGCTGTAGCAGCGTTTGGGTAGGTGATGGATGACAAGACTAAGGACGACGTACCAGTAGCCAGGAACGACTACACGGCCCTCGTCTCCATAGTCTTCAGTGGATATGAATACCAAGAGCACAGCGGCCGGGCTATGGAGTGACTTCATTGCAGTGATTACCTGCCTCTTTAAGGTGACCCTGGAAGTGGACCACTACAAGCACCTACTTCGTAGAGAGACGACCTAGTTGTGTTTTGGTAACGAAGTGGTTTTTGGCTTTTCTTTCCTGAAGGAAACTGATATAGTTTGCAAGGTACGATTTGTTTGAAGTGAACTGTAATTCTAAATTTAAAGATTTTTTCATTAACTTTTTGATATCCATTATTATAACTTCCTGAAAATCATTTAAGTGATTTTACTATTCAAGAATTCATTTTGATTGAAAAGTAAACGATTCCGCCGCTAGTGACCCTTGTCGTTGTTGCGTTGGAAAAATCCAAATAATTAAACGTTTTTGTTTACCAGGTGTTTATACTTGTCCTCTTCCAGGTTTTCCATAGAGAGGCTGGCCGTCACTGCTCTTAAAGGTGACCCCATGGCCAAGCGGCAGTGCTGTAGGTATTCACTTCCGTTGGAGACGAAGGACCCAGGCTTGAAGCATAAGGAGACAAAGGCCGTATAGTCGTTCCTGGCTTCTGGTATATCATCCTCACCCGTGTCATCCATCACCCTTCCAACCGCTGCTACAGCTCATTCCATCCCTGCTGAAGACGAAGGACGCACACTTGACCCTTTGAGGAGACGAGGTCCAAGCAGTCGTTCCTGGCTGCTGATGGTGACGTCCTTACTCATGTCATCCATCACCTATCCTGCCACTTCTGCTACAGCTCCTTCCACCGGTACATTGGTGAAGAGTGATTTCATGACGAAGCTGGCCATTTCTTTGTTCGTGAAGTTGACATTCTCTAACCTCCTTAACAGGTCGGGTAAATCATTCAGGTGGTCCTAGGGCACCTGATGTATGTTTGGTCAATCTGTGTGGGATGCTACTGATGTCTGACGTTATAGGTCTGTGATATGGCTGGATCACGAGTCTTCAGTGAATCCTTGATAACTATGGGGTGGTGTGGTTTTTCCTGGTATCTTAAGTTTACGGTCTTGTTCGTCATTTTTCTCCCTTTTCAGGTGAATTTCTTGGCTTCTTCCTCGTTGCATGCTGGAGTACGTCGTGTCGTCTTGTAGTTTTACCATCCTGTATCCTCCCTTGCCCATGATTATTTCTTCCTTTCCTTGTCAGCCTGAGTGATCACGATATCCTCGTTCTCTCCCATTGTTTGCAAGGCATTAATGCATCTCGCAAGTGAGGACTTCGGTTGATTTTTTGTCAGCTCCTAGTTACAAGTAGTTACTCCTAGTTTAAATCCTCTATCTGCGTCCTTTTTTCTTTTTTTTTCCAGTCGTGCCTCCTCCCTGAAGCTCCTATCCATGCCACTGTCGAACATGAGGCCCAAAATTAGTGCCTACAACGTCACCTCTTCGAAGTAGCCAGTCGATAGATTGTTGATAAGATCTCGTCCTCTGATGTCCTCTGTCTGCTGGTAATGCACAGAGCCTTCAACTAATGCTCCATTTTCTCCAGCTCTCCTTGATTCTCCATTATCAGCTCCATCGCTTGGTAGTTTAGGAAGGTGGATGATGTGTAGGTTGTCCTTGAGTTCTCGAGTCATGAAGTCCATGTTTTCGCAACCCTGTCCCAGCTACGCCCTCGAGCTCTCTGTGAAAATTATCTTCTCTTGCTATTGTCCGAGTGCTAATATTGGTAGAACTTGTTCAGCAATGCAGTTGAGTAGAAGTATCTGAAGATTTGTGTAGCTGGGAATCCTTCTCTTTGTGTCGTATTCCCATTTCTCTTCGTTAGATTTGCCATTCCTGAGAAATATAGCCGACCTTGTAAAGAGGTTGGAGAATGTCAACTTTATGAACAGATAATTGGTCGACTTCGAGTTGAAATAACGCTTCACCAATGAACCGGTGGAGGAAGTTACAGCAGCAGATGGAAGGATTCTAGATGACATGAGTGTGGACGACCCATCAGTACCCAGGAGCGACTACATAGGCCTCGTCTCCATATCCTTGGAGGTGAGGCCCTTCGTCTTCAACGGAGATGAATACATATATCACAGCAGCCTAGCCATAGTGTCACCTTTTAAGTGCAGTAATAGCTTGCTTGTTTATGGAGACCAAGTAGGGAACCACTGCAAGCACCTGGTTGACGACGTGGTCATCGCCACACCAAGGAGAACAGACCCTCATGAAACACTGAGGGATGAATGCAGTTCGTAAGGAGATACATTCATTTAGTTTCCTGTCTTTGCGAAGATACTTCCGATACGACGATAATTCTTCATTCCTCGTATCCTTTCGTTTCTTTATCATAGTTTGCAGACATATGGCATTACGGGATATATACCGATTCTTTTTCCTTGTATTGATTATATCTTTAGAAAAGATGGAGTTCTTGACGACAAAATATTACCAAAGAATATCTCATCCTCAAGGGTAGACAAGATATATAAAACTAAGTCATTCACCTATGAACTACTGTCTCGAAGAAGAGGTTGGATATTGGATTCGAGATGAAGTGTGGGAATTGATACCAAGAACACCTTGGAATACTTTCTCCCTTAATGTTGTAGCTTGTTATATTTATCATTGATGTGGTTCCATTTGTTCAGAGGTTTTCTTTGATACTGATTATCAGATGGCATCGGTATGAGTGAATTAAAACACTTTAACAGTGATTCTTGCCCGCGAGTCCCTAAGGATACAATGAAAGTTAGGAAGTGGTGGCCTTTTGGCTGGTGGAAAATGGCCTCCGTGTTCCTTATATGAAGACGAATGTAAGGTATCTTGGCTCCTGTAATTTTTGATCACATGAGACTGCAAAGAGAAAAGGACTCGTTATTGTCCTCTTTATTTAACACTACTCTCTAGTGATTAATGGATATCTTGTTATATCTGAACCTACTTCTCGCTGGCGTACGGTGATTAAACGCTTCTCTTCCACAGAGCTGCTTAGCAAACCCTCTGTGACATTAAACGTTTTCATAAGACATTTGGTCTGTTACAAGGGGCTGTATCACGTTACTGGGAATTAACGTTTCGCTCCATTTCACACCGGCTCACAAGACTTTAACTTTTTTCTCTATGGTTTGTAGGAAATTAACGCATCCTTTGTTGAATCACGACTCCTTGAAATATCCTTCATTTCCTGACGAGACCTTGCTACATTTCCCATAGCGTTACGAGAGCATTTTTTTTTTTTTTACGCATCGTTCAGTAATTCGTATCATGATTCAGCTGGTGTTGAAGCACGCTCGTAAACGCTTTTTTTTTTTCTTTTTTTACTACTCTTCAGTTGCGCGATGCGGGACAAGCCGCCGGTTTGAAAAGAGGTCATTGAAGCCTCCTGCTGATTTATTTACGAAGGGAAGACGCTAAGAGCTGGGAGCTTGTGAAAGGCGAGAGGGTGGGCCGGAGAGAGCAAAAGGTGGGCATAAAGACTATTTTCCTCGCTCATGGAGGCGTGAAAACCTCTTTCATGGCTGGTGACTCAGTGCGGGAGCTTCACTGGGTGCAGAAGAGCACAAAGCAACGCGCACCACACACTTTTTTTTTTCTCTCTCTTCCCCAGTTAGCCCCACCAGGTATATGAAGGCGAGGCTTTAGCACTCTGTATAATGAAGACCCTTTTGGTATATATAGCTCTTTACAGACTTCAAGCTATGCTGATGACATGATTGGTGATATTAGGCTTGAGTTCGTCTCGAGTGTGTGTTCTTGCCATGGACTATGTTTATCATAGCTGATCTCTCAAGCTGGTATTGTAGACAGAGGGAGAGACTTGGAAGATAGGTCACACCGCTAGTCAGAAGAACCCGAAACGTACTGTCATTATTTACGATGCAAGATGGGGCCGTCAGTATATTCATTCGTTTTACGCCCATTTCAGTCGTGTGTATAAGATTACGTCTGTTCACATGTAAATATTAGTGTGAAACATTGCAAATGCGTGAAATTTTGTTTCATAACATTACTACTCTGTTCTTTCATGATATCATTAATTGAATATGATTTTTGTTGTTACGAACTCGATCGTTGGCCATGCCACCTTGTTAAGGAGTTAGTATTCGAAGGCAGGATGGTACCGGTAATACACCTCCGTGGTCGGTGGCTTCCTTTAGCCTCCTGCAAGAAAGAGAGAGAGAGAGAGAGAGAGAATAATGTCTGCATACTGAGGCTTGATTTTGTGAAGTGATTTGGACACTTGGAGTGTATTTGCAGTCAGGTTCCTGATTTGCATGCTGGTGTTCCCGAAGGACCTCTGGTTAAAATTTCAATGCTCGTTGTCACTCGAGGAAGACCTTTATTAATAGGAATCAAAAGAGAAGAGAAAATGGAGTGTATAGGAACTAGTGTTACGTTGACGGAAAGTAGTACGATTAATTTTTTTTCCTCTACCCTGTATTATCAAAGATAACGTCCCTGATGTTTTAGTTTAAGGTAAAAAAAATATTAACTTTAATCCAAGAAGAAAAGAGAGATGTATTTTACTATAGCCAGATGCTTTGAGAAATGAGAATCTCTTATTTTACTTAGGACTTGGGGAATGTTTAATTCGTTCACTTGAACGTATGCTAAGAGCTGTGAGGTAGGAATACATGTAGGTAAAGTTGGGTGAGAGAAGTGGCAAAAGAGTAGAATGAGTAGTTGAGACAGTCATCGGGATTAGAGGACATCTCGTGGGTAGCAAAGTGAGGAGATGGGGTCGAAAGGAGTGATGATGATGATGGAAGGAGGTTGAAGAGAGAGAGTTTAGGTAGACGACTGAAAGGTATGCTATGTTGTTGGTGTTTTGTGAGCAGGACGCGCACATGGCTATAGGTATGAAGGACATGGTATTGTTGGAAGACTGTTAGGAAGGACCTTGAGTGAGTGAGGAGTTAGATTGTAAGAGGGTATTTGTGAAGAGTGATACTACATGTCGATGGAAAAACGAACTAGAGAAGAGGAGGCGTGAAATCGAATGGGATCAAATATGAGAAATTGATTGAGAAAATTGCTCTTTCATGGAGTTCACGCTAATCTGCTGCCATCACGAATATCCCGCTGTAGTCTTTAACTGGGGCAATGCCACAACCATCGGGTTGATGTATTAGCTGTGCTACGGCATGTTTGGCTTTGCCATACTCACCCTGGGTTTGTACTGCCTTACTGCTTCCATTACTTGGTGGTGTAGTCTTCGCAAATAATCTCCCATCGTTGTGCTCGCAGGGTATTTACCCACGAACCAAACGCCTCATAGGGCTAACGTCAGAACTCCATCGGACTCTCTAACCGGCGTAATCGTGCCACCACTATCCTCCCTGGAGCCTCCCCTGCAATAATTATACCACTTTCGCCCTCGCCATACACTTCCTCAGGAGCTTTCACTCCCATACCTCCGCTGTAAGAGCACCCCCGTACCTTTTGGGAAGGGTGGCGTATACTGGCCGTTCCTGTCTCCTTTGCCATTGTTATGTGAAAGGTTATGAGCTGAGGGGAGAAGCAAGGCGAGGACTGGTAGAGGGTTTGAGTTGGGGCAGCGGTTGGTGGAGAGGCGAGAGGAACCGATGGATGATGCTGATGATGATGAGGAGGAAGCGGTTGGATGAGGCGAAGTAAAAGAGTGAGAGCGATGAGTAAGAAGTGTCTTTTTTTTTTTTGAGGGGGAAGCCTGAGGGATGGGAATACGAAGTGGTGGGTCTTTGGACGTAAAGAAGGGATGGAACGATGGGTAAGGAGAGGTGATGGGTAAGGGATAGATGAGTAGAAATGAGGAGGAAGGGGACGTAAGGAAAGTGAGAGGAATGGCTGTTTGTGAGGAAGTGAGGTGGAAGTTGGTCGTCCGGAAGTTGAGATGAGAGGAGGAGGTGGAGGAGAACGCCTACAGTGGAGTGTTAAAGGAAGACGTAAATTAACGTCGGCAACATAAGTAGAAAAAACAATAGCAGGCGAGGATTGGCCATTATGATAGCTCCTTCCTTATCTAGAGCAGCTGAGCTGTGGGATTCTCTTCCTTCCTCACGCCTTTCCCTGCGTCCTGTAGCCTTGTTTGTCTGTAGGAGTCGGGTCTTCTACTGATAACCTAAGGAGCCCAGATCAATGTCCACTTTCCTTTACCATCGCTTAATTCCCGTCACTCGTGATGGCCCTTGACTAGGCCATGTCTGTCACTTAATAACAGGGAGGGGTAGTGGTGTGGGGTTATATCCTTACAAGCGTTAGACGTAGTGTAGGGAGGTAAATGTTTCCTATCGGAGAAGGATCCAGTAAATGGAGGCGAAAAGGAGACTGGAACGTGGATATTCTTGGAATGCAAGAGCGAAAAGGAGATGATCGGACCAAGGAAAATGAGGAGTGGTTAGTATTGGCTTCAGGGAAATGACGAATTAGGTGAAACGGATGATCGAGGCCAGGTGAAGTACTGCATTAGGAAACAAAACTGCTGGATGAGGTCGAGGATATCAGCGAACTTAGGATGGGAACGCGTTACTGAAGAGGAAAGAAGGTGTTGATCGAAAAGATACGTTTTGAGTGAGGAAACAGAAGAGTAATGACACGGAGGATGTTGAATGAAGAGATAGATGATGATGAGTATGGATATGAGGTGGTGAGTGAGGACACGAAAGCGGTTTGGAGTGGGGGTATAGAAAGGACACATGAGGCGCGGAGCGAGGAAATTGGTCCAAAGTGAGGACACCATGAGTGAGAAAAGACAGAAAAGAGTGCCGAGTGAGATGGCATAAGGTATTGAGTAGGGAGTAAGTTGCCAAATGAATGTGCAAAAGGTGTTGAATTACATGAAAGTGCGGAGGGAAAGGAGAAAGTAATAAATGAGAGAATATTCGGAGGGGAGAATACGTAGGTTTTGAGTGAAGTGGGAGCATGTTGAACGGCGAGACTGATCGTTTGGAACGAGGAGAGAGGAAACGGTCAATAAAGCAAAGTAAAATACCATATGAGACGAGACGAAAGGTAACGAGTAAAGATGAAGAGAGGCCCGAATGACAATATGAATTAGTAGACTAGGGAAAAAGATATGGTTGCGTAGGGGGATATAGGATGGGTTAGAAAAGGTTGATTTGGAAAGTGGGAAGGCGTAATGGAGTAACGGAGAGACTGCTGGGTGATGAGTGAATTGATGAGAGTAGAAGCGAGTCCATAGGAATAGGAGCCCAACGTGAGGAGAGTACAGACGTGGTGAGACTCGAAAGAAAAGGTGTAGTACAGAGCCTGGTAGAGGCTTTAGGGAGTAGTACAGAGCCTGGCAGAGGCTCTGTGGAGTAGTACATATCCTGGTAGAGGCTCTATGGGGTAATACAGAGCCTGGTAGAGCTAAAACCTAGGGACAGTGCGGGAATGAAAAGACTGTAGGGGGTGGAACAGGAGGAAAATGCACAAGGCGGGGAGAAAGCGGGGATGGAGGAGAGACGGGAACTCGTTGAGGTGGAGCAGGTGAAGCGGTGAGGGAATCGAGGCGTGGAGGGAGTGAGAGCAAGTTTTGGGTGTGCAGGGATCGGGAGAGTTCAGAGTTATAGAGCGTGTAGCACTGGGTAGGCTGCAAGGAGAGGAGGGGGGGACAAGTGGCTGCAGAAGTTGCAAGGGGTGCGGGAGTGGGTGGAATGCAACGAGGGGGAAGGAGTGCATGGACAAAGAGAGATGGGTAGAGAGAATGCAGCTGAAGAAGAGATCGTAGGATGCAAGGGTAGAGAGACGAGAGAGCCGAAGAGAGTGACGGAAAAGAAGAGTGTTGGAAGCAGGAGAAAGAGGGAGTTAGAAGGTGTGAAGAAGGAAGGAATTGGAGAGTTATGAGAGTGAATCGGATGAAGAGAAGTGTAGAAGGGACGATGTTGGAGAACAGTGTGTGTAGGAGGTTTGGAGAAGGAAGGACTACGAATGTTGAAGGATGGAGAAAGAATACACAAGCGTTTGGATGATTGAGGAGCTGGATGGAGAGTGTCTGATGGAGAACGTCCAGATAGAGGGAGCATAGCATAGCATGCGAGTAAGGGAAGGCTGGTGAGTGAGGAGTGCACGTACAGTCAGGGTTTTGACAGACCGCAACGGTAGAAAGTAGAGAGCTTGGAACGTGGGTAGCATTAGAGTAGCGAACATTTGGCTGATGAATGTACAGGAATGGGGAAAAATGCAGGGGGTGTATAAAGCGTTAGATGGATAGGAAATGTGTGTCGATGGGGAACGTTCACGAATGAGGAGAGACCAAGGTCGAGTCGTATGAAAGTTTAAGGATATTGAAAAAACGAACTACCGAGGTAGGATGAATGGTGGAGTTTTGAAGTGACTGCATTTGGGATAATTGCGAGAATGGGAACAGAGCACAGGCGAGTGGAAAAAACAAAAAGATAAAGGCAGGAGTAAAGAAAATCCAGCAGAGACGGAGATAATGAATGGTTAAGGATTTGGAAAATGCAGAGTATGGGAGTGAAAGGCAAAGGGCTCTTATACAAAATACTTGGCCAAGTATGGTTTCGAGGCATGGTACCGAAGCTCTGCTCGGAAACTGCTCGTGTAGACGGAAGCGCTGAACCACCTACGCTTCCTGGGCAGCTATGCGAGTGAGCTAAATATTTGCGTGCTCACCTACGTGGGCCTCTGCCACTCCATTCGGGCTCCGTACACAACAGCAGCATTGGACGCTTTACCGGTGTCTGCAACATCAGCCAGGCAATTTGAGTGGACAAAGGTGCTTACTTTACAACTGATTGAACGGTATAGGGACCGGCCTTGTCTATACCAGGTAAAAACTGACATTTATAAAAATCGAAATGAAAAGCGCAAAGCGTATGCGGAACTTCTTGATTATGTAAAAAATGTTAATCCACTGTGCTCACTAGAAATATTAAAGAAGAAAATAAACACGCTACGCAGTCAGTACAGGAAAGAATTGAAACTTATTAATGCATCAAAAAAGTCAGGAGCTGGTACAGACGAGGTATATGTGCCAAAACTATGGTGTCTCTTCCACTGACCGGATTTGGTGAGCAGGTTCCATGTAAACACGCTCTCGGCTCAACAGACGTGAGCACAATGCTTCGATACCATACCTCGACACTGATCCGAAGCGTTCGCCAAAACCATACTTGCCCACGTATCGTGTATAAGAGCCCTAAGGCATGTGCAGGTGTCGTGGAGTTCAGGGTGGGAAAAGCGTTTAGAGGCGGAGATAATACGGAGATGGCTGGGAAGGAGATCAGTGGGTGGTAGGAAAAGTATGGGAAGGAAGACGTCTGGAAGTTTAATGGTGGATTGAATACACTTGTTGGGAAACATAGCGGATTGGGGAGAATACGAAAGTAGGGGAGTATATTGAAGTGGGAGGAAATGCAGACTGCAAGGTATCGGATATAACTAGGGGGAAAGGAGTGCACTGGAAAGGGGAGTGAAAAGGCAGATAATGAGGTGAAAAGGGGAAAGAAAAAGTAGTAAATTAAGACTCGCCTCATTAGCCAATTATTTTTTTACGTAATGTTGGTGTTCGGAAGAAATTTCCTTCTTTCTTAAAGCTTTAGACAGCCCCATTGTATGTTATGTATATACTGTATGTATGTAAACCTATGTATGTATAGTGTATGAATTGTATGTGTTGTTAATATACTGTATTAGGTAAATCTGACACCTACCACAAACATCTGGTGAAATTTGTATAGTTGTACCTAGTGACGTCACGAGGATAAAGAGTTGAAATTAAGGAATAGAGATGAGTTGAATTTGATTTGAACAATTTAACGATTAACGAAACAAGAGAGGGTAAAAGGTATGGCAGGTGGGGAGGTTATAGTGCTTGGGAAGGAGGCTTGTACAGTCTTTCACCACACAGGCTTCATCTGTATAGGTTACGAATTCAGGTTACTGTTGCTGTCCTCCAGCGGATAACCTCGTCGCCATCAGGTCTGTTGCTATGTAGCTTCCCCATGCACTACTCTGTACTCCCTCACTCCTCACAGACCATGACACACTCTCTCTCTCTCTTTCTCTCTCTCTCTCTCCCCCCTTTCACCGGGCTATATGCCAGTGCTTTCCCGTGGACGTAGGAAATCCCACTCGCGCCCCACTTGCTTCATAAAGATTTCACTTCGTTGAAAGAAATATCAAACACATCTCTGGTGACCTCAATCTTCCTCCGGCTAGCCTTCTGTTAGCTGGCTCTCGTCTCTCTCTCTCTCTCTCTCTCGCCCTCTTTGTTAGCCTGCAAGGGTGAGGCTACGATTCCTAGCAGTGCATGCAATGTATCCACCACTTGCAGGTGGAGAGTAAGGTTAGGATTACAGAGGAGCAAATATAGGGAAGAACAACGCATGGAAGATTGTAGTCGTAATGCAAGATTTTTTTCAGGGCTGCAAAGTGAGGCGAGCCTAGCACAGTGCAGAATTAATTGTCGAACAGAGGTAGCAGTCCTTGGCCTTTTTTTTACCCAACCCTAAGGAAAGAAGAGGTTCTCAGTCACCCAGTTATCGACCCTCTGATGCGTGAATTTTGTAATCGCGTATTTACGAAAGCCTTAAAGATCCTACTTCCCCTTGGAACTTTGACTGCATGGAAGTTCTCTTTACTGTTCTACCTTTTCTTATTTCTTTACAAAAAACTAAACTTTCATTATCAAAGTCAATGGATTTTTTTTTCTTTTTTTTGCATTAGATGTCGGCCCCTAAAGCAAAATTTACATCCACTATGACCGCAGTTCAGAATTTGCAATACATTCACTCTTTTGCTGGGGCAATATTACAGAGGAATCTCTATAGCACCATAGGAGCAAAGTCACTTCTTTAACACGTGATAAGATATTCTTTTTTTGGATGAATGGAGATGGCGTCCGTCGAGTCCTAGGACTCCCCAGGTCCTGTAGAATGTAGGTTCGCATCCTAGTTCTGGCAGTCGGCCCACAGTCAACCCAGCTGTTCATCCTCCCCTAGGGGTTGGTCGATAAAATGGGTACCTGGATCAGGCTAGGTTACGTAATACCCATGGCGTTAATGAGATGGCCTTGATTTAGGTATTCAGTTGGCCGTGCCGTCTCTACTGAGAGAGAGAGAGAGAGAGAGAGAGAGAGTTCAATTTTAGAATTAACGTAAGTCTCTCTCCAATGAATGGAAGAAAAAGGAAAAATACCAGGTGTGAGAGATTGTTGTCTCCGCTACTATATCAGTTTCAATTGCGTTGTTGGGGATTCGAGGGGTTTTCTCATCCGCTTCATGCAACTCTCGCACACGCTTGCATATATATATATACAAAAACTCTCAGACAGACTCATGAATACACACGTACACTGTGGCGCTCCTGGCCACCGGG
>JAYMFT010201330.1:0-11668 GCA_038088735.1 Panulirus argus
TATATATATATAAAATTCTTTACGACTGAACAAAGTCTTTTCCTAACGTCCCCCAAATGATAATTTCCGGCGCTTGTCTCCAAAGTTCCTCTGACTGTCTCACTTTCTCTCTGTCATCCTCATTTCCTCCTTTGCCTCTCACTCCTCCTCCCACCCTCTCCCCTGCCTCTCATTCCAATCAAATGGACAGAAGAGAGCCTGATAGGATTTCATGAAGACAAATTTGAGAATTTATGTCATGGAACGATTAAGAACACATTTGCGACTCCCTGTAAAGGTCAGACAGAGAAATTGCAGGAAACGTCAAGGATTTAGGAACTATCAAAAATGAGATATTTGAATTCATGCAACACAGTGATAAAGAAATACTAACCAAGCCAAATAATGTGTGGTATGATAATGAGAACTTTCACAACGAAAGACAAAAAACTAATTATGAAAACGTTTAATGGCCATTAAGTATAATGTATTGGATTTGGAGGCATCCCAGTAAACAAGACACAGAACCATCAAGTCCCTAGTTATAAGTGAGAATATTTAAAGATGATTACATAAAAATAAAACAAATTCCAGCAAACGGGTTGACATCTGAAATAAGAGAGGTTCATCGACCGAATGCAGGAACTCAGTAAAAGTTTGATGTGAGGTCAGTCCCTGATGAGCCTTGGACTGACGATTATGTAATGAGTGGCGGCTACGGAGAGAAACAGTTTCATTGATCAAGCAAGACATTTGGTGAGCACTACGCGCACTGCCTCATCGTAAGTACTTATAGTTAGGTACTCATCCCAGCCAGCAACCCCACTCCCTCCCCTGCCTTTCACCCCACCAGCACCTCCCCTCCCCATCCCTTCCCACTCACCCCGGACAGCAACCACCCCAGGTTCTCCCCAGCGCCATCTCCCACGCAAACCATAAAGCCATCCAATGTAACATTCATTCAGGCCTTACATCTTACCGAGGCATCAGACCCCTGTCTCTTACGGCCGAAATACAACTATCAACGATACTGAGAACCGCCTTTACGGTAACCTTGACATGTCCTTGTATCAATCTAACTCATCTTCTGGGAGATGACAAGGTTGATGGTCTGTGGTTAGCAGAGTGATTTTCAACTTTAATCACAGAACTGTTTTTCCCTTGTTGGTTTTTCCTCTCGTCTGTTGAATCAATTTTGACGTTTTTATTTGTTTCTAACATTTCACAACTGGAGGTAAAGCTATACTGTGGTGGTACAGATACAATATGTTGCTAGAGCTGTACTGTGGTGGTACAGCTGTACTATGATGATAGTTATACTGTACCGTAGTGGTTTAGACTGTAAAGAAAGCCATCAACACAGTCTGGTCCAACAACTGTTATGGTACTGATAAGAAAGGACATGAACTACTTGAGCACGACGGTACGGTCCCTCTGCAGGACGGTGCGATCCTTCATGAGTTTTTTGTATGGTGGGCTGACCTGATCCTTAAGGTCAGGCTGTCACACCCAAGGGTACGTGGGGGCGTTTTGCTCTGGACGGGTACCGTGGACTGCCCATCATGCTCAAAGGTTATCTAATAACACGTTCACCGGGCCGGGTGTACCTGCCTGCCATGACGACTTACGACCAGGATGGCATGAACGAAACCAGCTGACGGGTAGTTAGTCGGGGACCATAAAGACGATTGTTTAGTTACCATAGCATGCATTACCCGACCATGTAAAGAACCAAAGCCGAACATGGGGGAAACTGCTGGGCCCTGCCACCACTGTGGACGCGGCTGACATGTGTATAATGCGATGCGACAACTGTAGCGCAAGGCTAGTTAGATCTTAAAGTCAAGAATGTATCTTGTTGATCTGTGCCCATCATGGACCGAGAAGTTGGTCTGTACTCAGCACAGGAATACCTTTGAAAGAATTCATGTATGGCCACCAGGGTGTCACGTGCACCTGTTGGTGTGATTCTAACACATTCACAATTTCAGTTTAATCCAGCATCAGGTGTGGGAGGAGTCCTTGACACAGTGTTCGCGATGAACTTAGTAGTGCGCTTGACAAGAGCAACAAGTTCAACACAAGATAATTTCTTTGAAATTTCATTCCTTGTTGCCATGGTATCACAAGCACGTCCCCAGTATCTTGGAGAGACATCATCAAAGTTCCAATTCATGCCTGTGATAATCGTAAGAGGAACTGGTTAATCACAGTAACTGAACTCACAATGCACCCTCATTCGAGACGAACACACACACACACACACACACACACACAGTGCATGGCCGTGCAAGTGAACAGCTCGGTTTTCTCTTAGTCCGAGTATGTGGTATGTCAACTACAGTACTACTGTCACTATTCATCGCTTAATATTCAACCAAGTGTATAATGCATAAACCATAACTATTTGCTCTGCAAACATCCCTATATATCTGCCACCTTGTCTTTCTAGATGTACCTCAACCACGCGCTTCTCCAAAGTGTGGAAATATCCAGCCCATCTTGATCTTAAGCTCTTTTATGATAAGTTAACTAGTAACCATCAGGACCTCCCAGTTCTCTAATATCTGCACTACCTCAATTGTATATTTTCAGTCGAATGGTTGCCTAAATCACATGAACAGTTTATTTATCTATTTGTTTATCTGTTCATCTATTATGCACACATACAAGGACTGATAAATATTATGGAATGTACCTCCATCTTGCTCCCCTGCAGCAGGAGTCATAAAACAGGAGGTTCCCCGAAATGGCAAAAAGTCTTCTTTTACGCCGTCGCTAAAACCAGCAGAGGATCGGGAGGCGCCACGAACTCTTTAACATTATGTATTCCAGTCCGCTCTGGCTCATGAAACACCATGTCAAAGGTGTAAAATGGAGTTGCTGTAAGAGTATCTGGGGCTGGGGAACGTGTGAATATTCACAGGTGCCAGGCTCCTAGCGTCAAAACTTCGCTTGTGTGAATCCTAGTTTGCGGGTGTTTACGGCTGAGAGGTGCCACCTAGTACATGGATGTTGTGTTCAGATCTCATGTGTATGGATATACATATGAGGTTCCAGGCAATTCGAATATTCGCAGTAGCTTGGTGATGGTCTTACGAATATTCACATCTCTCTGACGCTATGTTTACGAATACTTCGAGACGGTAAAACCCAAGAACTGAGTTCAGTACAACATTCGTAAATATCCGTGTCCGTCCATCGAATAGAAAGGAGTTGACAACAATCGCGTTTCAAATACATAAGCGTGTGTACTGAGAGTATGTGGCTCCTGGCATAAGTACACCAGCAGGTATCAGGCTATAAGTACGAATATACTGAGTTTATCAGGTCACACACACACACACACTAGGTCACCAGCGGAGCGCCGCTGGGCTCTGTTCTGGGACCACTGCTCTTCTTGATCTATGTGTATGACTCGTCAAAAGGTATGGAATCCCACGTGCATATGTTTGTAGATGATGCAAAGGTCATGAGGATTGCAACAACTAACAAGGGGGTATAGACAAACTCCAGAGCTGGTTTGATAAATGAATGATGAAATTCAACCCGAGTGAATGTAAAGAAGATGGGACGCAATGAAAGGTCTCAATACGCATATGATTTACCAAGAAATAACCAGTAGAAATTCTTCTGTGAGATGGACTTGGAATTTGACTTCGTCCCTAACATGTAGCAGAATCCCACATTAGGAGTATAGTAAAGGAGGCAAACTGTCTGCTGGCATACATTAGAATAGCTTTCAAGTATATGAATACAGAAGTATTTCGAAATCTGTTTACATCCTGCATAAGGCGAAAACTACAAAATGTTTCTCAAATTTGGCCACAACAACTAAAGAAGCACAAAGATGTAACTAGATAAGGTCCTGAGGAGGGAAACAAAGATATTACTAGAATTGCGGGTGCTAAATTACAGTAAGAAATCAAAAGCCATATATTTGTCTACCATGGAAGGTAGAATAAGGGGTAACATGAATAAAGCTCCTTAATTTTAAAATCATTATGACAACGTGAACAGTAAATGGTTATTCGAAACATTCAGATAGAACAACCAAAGGCCATAACACGAAATTAAGAAACTTATTACAAAAAACATAAAGAAGGACTTTTACAATGTAAGTGTAGTGGAGAAATGAAACTGACTTACTGATAAAATTGAAAATGTAAGCAACGTAAATTAGTTTAAAAGTGTGATACTGAAAAAAGTTCAAGGGTTGTGGGCCCCACGAACGGAGAACTTCCCCCCTGTATAAATAGGAAATTACAAACACACACACACACATTCACAGGCGTCACGATAACCAACATTCAACACGGGAACATGACTCCAGGAAAGAGCTTACAAATGTATGACTTCAGAGTCACAGGACCACCGTCACTGGCTAACCACACCACTTACCAACTTGTCTGCTCGAGCAATGAGAACCATCCTCTACACTGACCACAGGAAAGGCTCCTGAGGTAACTGGTCGTCCCCTCACTGGTCAGCCAATTAGCGCGAACCTTAACTGTATCTGATGATCAGTTATCCCTCAACATGATGGCCAGAATACAAATGCTTGGAGCGTCTGTTGCTCTAACGTTATGGCACAAGAGGAACTTGTAAGCGATGCCTCAGTGTTCAGGGTAAATCCAGTATTTTGCATGAGTGTGTGCGTGTGTGAAGGAAAGGTGTACATGTGCCCTGTTGTGTTCGGATGCTTCCGGTGTTCATTATCTTTCCCTCGACCTGTGTCTAGTGTAGGTCACGCAGCCCATCATCTCAACCCCCGCATACCAACCCCTCCCTCCACCCCTTAAGCTTGAGCTCCTCCCTTAGCCTCATCCCAGCTACAAAGAACATCTCCTCAGCTATGAGGAACAAACCGTCACTGAAGCTATGAAGAACAACCCCTTACCTCAACAATAAAGATCGACCCCATCCCAGCAATGAAGGACATGGCATTGCTGCACCAGTGAAGAACAATCCTCCACCCCGTGTACGAAGAACAATCACCCCAGCTATGAAGAACAATCCCTCACCCCGGGTTTGAAGAACAGTCCCTGACCTAAGCTGTGGAGAACAATCCCTCTATCTCTTAGGGTACACCAGCTTGAGAGGCCCAGTCACTGGGCCGGCATGAAGAACACTTGCGACACGGACAGTGCAATGGATCCCCTCCCACAATACCTTTAAAATGCGAGTCCTCCCTGGCCTCATACCTCCCTGAACACTACCCCACCCCTCCTCCCTCCCATCACCTACCCTCCCTCCCTGCCCATCCCAACTCGCACCTCCCCATCCCCAGGTTACAAAAATAACACTGAGTAAATCCCTTCACATGAGCGGCCTTGCCAGCCACCCAGACCCCTGTAATGACCCGGTGATATAATGCCTGTGGTGGGGCGGGACCCGACTTCGGTTTGGGTGGGTCCCGGCCGTGGTTGGGGTGAAACCCGGCCGGGGTAGGGTGGGACCCAGTTGTATTGGGGTGTGACCCGGTTTCTGTGGGGGTGGGACTTGGCTGCGGTGCAGGTGGGGTTCGTCCGTGGTAGGGTGGGACCCCTGTACTGGAGGGCTCACCCGGGGTCAGCTGTTACTAGGATGTTACATATAATCCAATATAACCGGGTCGTTATTGGAGATGATCAGTGTTACTGGTGGTTGTTGCTGTGGTTGCAGCGGTTGTGGAGGTGATCATATTTACAGTTGTAGTTATACAACGACTGTCTGGTGTTAATTCTTGGGGAAGGATTCCTCCGCCTCTCTACACCTGGCCAGCACCACAACACAACTCACAACTTATACTCTTGATCATCTGAGTCAAGTCCCTGCTGGTAGACGGGTGGTCACCTCACGGAAGAGGAAGACATAATAAATTGATCTCGTGAAATAAAGTCTCATAAATCAGAAAACGGAACGAAGTCCATCGAACAGTAAAAGAAATCGCAGGTGGGAATAACAAAATTGAGACAGCTGCCAGCAGTTAACGGATTTGTGGGGAAGATAGATAGGGGGAGGAAGGACGGGTTGGGGTGACCAAGGCAGGGTGTGGGTGACTAAGAAAGGGTGAGGGGTGAATACGGAAGTGTGGGGTGAGTATGGAAGGGTTGAGGTGAGTAAAGAAAGGTCGGTTCATCATTTATTAGTTTCAAGTTCTCATCTGAATTCATGAAGGTATAAGTACAGTGACGCTACAGCTTTACAGGCAACCCATACGGGTACATAATACTACAGGGTTAAATACAGGGACATATAACGCCCAGAAACATGAGCGAATGTACGTACCCACACACACAAAGGGAATGTGGACGGCATACAGAAGTATAAAAAGATGTATGACAGTAGAGAAAGTTCTAGTGCTGGGGACCCACGAGTACAGAACTGCTTCCCGTACACACACACACACACACACAGAAACACACACACACACACACACACACACACACACACACACAGGTAGCCAGGCTGAAAGAGAAGATACAATCGAGGAACAACACAGAGCTAAACAATTCTTTGAAGATATGAACTGGTAAATGGAGCTCTATAGGCAGAATACAAAACACGGGTTAAGTTCTGTGAATTCTGTAATGAAGTTAGTTAGAAGATGGACGGCTCGGCAGCGGAGAGCGAGGAAGTAAGAAGAGAAGGATCTAGTTTTCAAAAGACGTTAAAAAGGAAAAGAGTTTAGATGACAGGAATACGAGAAATGAATGAACTGACTGAGATAAGGAGGAGGAGCAAAGAAAAGGATGTGGACAAAACAGGAGATAATCCAAAACTATTCCACAGACTTATCAGCAGTAAATAGTCCGTTAAAGCGCAGCTTAATCAGGTTGAGAGATTCAGGGGGAATGTTTTAGCCGACGACAACCTGTATGAGGGACTGAACGATAAGCTCTGACGTGTATCCAGAGCGAGAACACTCCGACCCCAACACCAACCACAAGGGATGGGATGAGACGGAGGACTGAGAGCCCCGAGGGTGCTCGGAGAGACAGGATAAGGCTACTGAAGGGTTCATGATCTGTATACAGTATCGGACGACCATCTACGTGGCATTCTACCCGACGGGTGGGTCTCGGGTCAAGCTTCCGTTTAGATCAGTCAGGTTGTTGGAGGCCACGGCCGACCACATCCTGGCACAAGGTCCTGATGAAGTCGTTCAAGCAGTGTACACAGACACTGAAAAAGTTTTCAAAAACTGATGATCGAGTGAGTAGTGCCAAGTAGAGGAGAGCAAATGTCATGCTTGTCTTCAACGAAGGAGAGA
This sequence comes from Panulirus argus, assembly GCA_038088735.1. Lineage (NCBI taxonomy): Eukaryota > Metazoa > Arthropoda > Malacostraca > Decapoda > Palinuridae > Panulirus > Panulirus argus. The sequence goes on from JAYMFT010201330.1 coordinate 7,235, forward strand.
GATACTGCACTAAGCACAGACTGGTGTCTTTAGCAAGTGTCGTCTGATTTACATATATACAGAAAGCAATTGGATAGCTGTTAGTAAAGGAGAAACTGCCGAGGTGAGAGACAGCACGGGATCAGAGAGACGACGGAAGACACAACAAATGTCCCAAACCTCAGTCATAAAGCTCTATGTTAGGCGAGAAAGATGGTTTGTGGATTGTGTTCTTGGCTGAGGACATTTGGCACTATAATATACACACATCAGGCTGGTAAAGAAGCTGGATTTTCAGGGAGGCATAATGGCACAACTGGATCGGTCTTAGGATCAGTACTATTTTCTTGTTATGCAAATAAGTTGCTAGAGGGACAGGATTCATACCTGAATATTTTTCGGTGGAGGTTAATGTAACAAAAGCTGTAAGGAATGATGAAGACTGCATTAGCCTGAAAGAAGGCCTTGAGATGTCTATAATCTGGCAAAAAAAAAAATACATTTATTTGTATGTGAAAAGGTCTTTGGTGGGTGGACACATTACTCAGCTTGAAGCAGAAATACCACAAGAGACCTATTAAGGAGACAGACTCTCCAATGTAACGTTAATATTAGAACTAATGTTAGCGCCTAACATGTCCTGTGACTATTTATAATGTATACATTATTAGACCACAAATCAAACCACTTAAAGAAACATAAGGACCTAATAGGGTCAAGAGGAGGTAAACAAAGATGGTAACTTCCATAAGAAAGCCTAGCTACATGGAGAAGTTAAAGGCTATAAAGTTATCCTACATGGAAAAGAAAAGAGTAAGGGGAAACCTGATCACAGTCTTTAAGTTTCTAAACCTATTTGACAATACCAATAAGGAAAAGTTCCTTGAAAGACGTTAAAGCAAAGATCATAGCAAGAAATCAAGCGAGAAACTCGTTAGTCAAGAAGTAATGTAGCTTGTAGAGTATCAGATTTGTGGATGAAGGAAATAAACAAAGTGATGAAAGTGTGAATGGCGAAAATAGAGAAGAGTTTAAAAAGATGTATGATAGTAAACAAAGCTCAAGAGAAGGGGCCCCATCAGTCAGAACCTGTCCATAAGATACCGGAAGAGAACTACAACTTACAACACCAGGCAAAATGTTTGAGGGAGGCGGCCCAGGGGGTGGAGAGGTATGGGGAGAGGGGGAGGTGGTGCTGGCGACGGATCACATGGGTAGCAAAGTGTCTCTGGGCAGAGGGCCAGTTGGCACTACCCCACCAGGCCCAGGAACCTTCCCTTCAGCACCAGCAGCAGTTGTGAGGGAGGCACCACACGCCGCCGCCGCCACCCGCACTGTGGCTCCTCCCAGGGGCAAAGAACACCCTCCTCCCCTTCCCCCCCCTCTACTATTCCCAGAGTTAGGCCGCCGCGTCCCCTATACACCCTGACGTCCCCTCAGCGCCCCCCTCACCCCCGACATCTAACCCGCCCTTGATGAAGGCAAAGTCTGAACTACCTTCCTACTGTGATATAGATCGACCACTACCGCGGTATACTATTATATTCCACCAGGTTCCTTCATTACCCAAGCAGACCAGTCTAATAATACTACACTTTCCATCACGTTCTTCAATATTCCCACTCATTTACCTCAGTGTTGCACCCCTATATTCGACGCGGTCTGGCTACAAATGAGGGGGTAACATACTTAAGTTTAAAAGCTTTCGACGAATTTCCTCTTAAATCAATTTATTGACCAGTTCCCTTTTCCCGCCCCAGTAAAACCGGCATATGGTCTTCGGTAACCTCTTGACTTTCCCCCACAGTTGACATAAAGGAAGCTTTACCAGATCTCACACCGGTGAGACTGAACGTAAAATGAAATCAACAGAGAAAAGATTATCATCTTGCTACTGCACAGTCAGCCGCCAGCGCTGTAACTATCTGACTGCCGAGTAGCTGGCGAAGTAAAACCTCGGAAGCATTTGTCCACCAAGTAACTGGTAGAACAGTCTCAGGACTCTTTGACTGTCAAGTGACTGTTGAGCAGTGTTTGAAACACCTGACAGACCATCAGGCAACTGGAGGATCAATCATGAACCAAACTTAAATGCCCAGTGCTACCTGTCTCTCGACCCAGCAACACCACCTAACAGTCAGCGTCCCTTGGCTCTTACGGCTCCGCATACATTACTGCCTGTTGGATTTCTGATTCTCTCTCTCTCTAACTTCACATATCGTGGGTCAATTGTCTCCAAGCAACTGTAGTAATCCACTGTTCCTGTCTTCAGTTCCTGCTGGTCCCCTTACTACCCATGCCAACCTTCCACTGGATCTCTCCACACTTCAGTCCTCTGTCTCCCCCGAACACCTGCATGACAACTTCTCAATCCACCACCATCCTTCTCCATTCTTTACCCTTTCTCTCACCTTCCCCATTCCACCATTATCGCCTTTCACCCCTCGTGTTCCCTCTTTCCCCGACAATCACCGTTAATTCCCATTAGTCCCCACTTCTCCTGTCTCATCTCAGCCGTCCCCGCCCGTCACACGCTCCTCAACGCACCGAACTAACACTCCAGGAATGTGTACCCTCGCCTACACCATAGATCTTCATGGTAGTCATAAGCATAATTTGTAACTCACATCACCTTTACACCTGCCTCTGAGACAACATGTCATAGCTCGGCTTGTCTCATTGTAGCCTCCTGTGCCGTGTCTCCTGCTCACAGTAGAGCGCCTCCGGGCCTGGCTTCACGAGTGTTCTCCACCACACTCTTAAGGAAGCTGTGGTGAACGACAGTGCCGCCCTTTGGTGTGATGGACTGGTTTGTAGCTAGTTCAGGCCATCCTACCACCGGGTCGTGTCGTCGCGTTAAAGGCATGAATAACTGTACACCGAAGCATCAACGCAATTCCTTCTAAATCTTATTTAGCGACAGAACTGAAAAAAAAATTAATGGACTGATTTTAAAGATATATCCATAACTTTCTGTGTCTTAGCTTGAACATTGAGCTGTAAATATCAAGACGTACTTTACTCTTAGGCTTTCAACAAAACAAATCTTCAAGTGAAGACATACAAATATTCCTTCCTGAGCCAGGTCAGCCAACACCTGAGGTGTCCCACCATCTCCTGCAACTGAGGTGCCTCGCCAGCAAGTGCACCTGAAGGATTCGATCCAAACATCCCACTACCAACATCGTCTGTGAGGCGTCAACCCAAAATATTATCATCAGAGGATTTTTTGTGAAATATGGTCAAAATGATGTTGCTGTGAGAGCCCGGGACAAGGGCGGGGTCCGGCAGGCGCGTGTGGATACATATGAGCCCAGAGAGCAATTCCCTCCATACGTAATGAAGCAATTTACACGCAATCAACCCCGTGACCTCCGGCCAACGAAGGGAAATAGTAGGATTTAAGGGTAAATAACCAGTTATGTTCTTTATAACAGGTAAACAACTTTTCCAGAGGTTAAGTGGTAATCCCGCGAGCCGTACTGCTCTGTGGGGACTCACGCTACCCATCACTACACTCATCACCGTCAGTACACGTGGGGACCGTTGGCAGAAGTGTCAGTGGACATACTTTCTTCGATCTTTGATGCCAGGTAGCAGGTGCCGGCAGTGTGACATCAGGTAATAGGTGACGGTAGTAGGACACCAGATAACTGGTGGCGGTAGTGTGACACCAGGCGGCAGGTGCTGGTGGTACGACACTAAGCAGCAAGTGACGGTACTGTGATATCAGTCGGCAGGTGACGGTAGTGTGACAGCAAGCGCCAGGTGATGGGGTCAGCACACACCGTCACGCCTTGCTGGTGATGGTAGAGGATGGGTCAACTGGCTTTCGGGTTGCAGTGGTTATCGTTGTTGACTATGAGTCAGTTTGGGCCAGCCATGGGTTCGAATCCTAAGCATGGGGCAGTCGGCCCACAACCGACCCATACGTTCATCCCCTGGGGCTTGTCCATAAATATGTACCTGGCTTAGGCTGTGGTGTGTGTGTGTGTCGATAAATACATAGGAGTAAAAACACAGTACATATTGTATTTACAAGGTTAAGAGACGGGGCAACACAGGTGTAAACCTCCCTTCCCGTAACACACTCATAGTAATTACAAACAGTAATCACTCGCTCCGAGCTCCGGGTGTACCTTGGTAATAACATTACGATACCTTTCGTGTGGTGATGCCTGTAAACATGTTAAAAAATACGACTTTCCTATAATTTCCTGGAAGGGAAGGGGAGGAGAGGGGAGGGGGTTGGAGGGGGTAGGGTGTATTAGGGTGAGGCGGACTGAGCGCCTGTGGAGAATGGAGTCTGGGAGGATTAATATGTAATCATGCTCCTTCATGACAAGATATCATGCTTTTTTCTAATGGGTAAATAAGAGTGTCCAGTAACTACTAAATGCTACAATTATTATAAAAGACATCTGTAAAATACAAATACTGCCTGAAGCAAATCCG
>JAYMFT010201341.1:0-11668 GCA_038088735.1 Panulirus argus
TTTCTCAATTCTCTCTATATTTCAGTTAGGGCCCTGCCTTGATGTGGACTTTTGTCCGTGACTGGAGCCTTCAACATTAAAAAAAAAAAAAATCATTAGGAGTACAGTTTCCATAAAGAATTCGTTACTCCAAAGGAGTCTGCTTTTCCCTGCTACTAGAAGTAGCGCAGTGTTGGGTCGCAAGAGCCTTTAGAAAAGTTTTAAGTAACACCAGGACTCGTTCTTAGAAATTGGTCTTGGGATGATTATTAAAAAAAAAGCCTTGTTTTGTTTATGCTGCTCACAATGTTTTTAGAATCCGTCTTTGCTATTTCTAGTGGCATTTGTTATGATAAGATGGTAAATAGAAAATAAGTAATAGCTTATTGGATTTACGCTCCCATTAGGCTGAAAATACCCAGTTGAGGTATTACTGATACTACAAAACTGAGAGGTCGTGATAGATACTACTTAGTTAATCATAAAAGAGCTTAAGATCAAGGTGAGCTGGATTATGTCCACACTCTGGTTAACGACATGGGTGAGGTACATCTAGATAGCCAGGGTGGCAGATGTACAGGGATGTTTACAGAGTAAATAGTATGGTTTATGCATTATGCTCCTAGTTGAACATTAAGTGATGAATACAGTAATACAGTAGTGGACATACCACATGGCCTAGCTAACAGAAAACTGAGCTGTTCACTTGCATAGATATGCACTTGTTCATGAATTATTAATGACGTTTACGATGGTAGGGGTAGAATCGCTTACACCTGTCTGTACGAGCTCTTATTGGAACAAGTCGAATGTGGCCACCCATTGCGGTCCATGGTAGAGGGGCATCAGGGGTGAGGAGGTCTCTGTGGTGGGGGTGAATCAGTAGTTTATTGTCAAACTGCCGTGTGAGCTGCCGGTTTGGTTCAGAGAGTGGACAGGTTCAGTTAGATGAGGGCCTTTTGCCAGGTGATTGTGCATGCCGTTTTCTGTACTCTTTCTAGCTGGTGCCTCTGTGTACCCGTTAGTGAGGAGGACAAGGCTGGGGAGGCCAAGGTGAGCAAAGGTGGAATGAAGATGGCATAGACATTACTTAGCGCAGCTGGTGGAACGCCCGGTGATTTCAGTTGGTAGAGAAGGCACAGATGGTAAGAGGAAGATTTGATGGTAGTGCCAACATGACTCTTCCAATTTAAACCGGCGTTTAGTGACGCCAAGACGTTTGAAGTCAGTGAGCCGATTGTTGTCTACACCCAGGTTGATGTTCATCACCACAGTCTTGGAGTGGTTGATGGTTGCCAATTGGTTGTTAATTTGGCATACAACCTCTTTGTTGCTGAGTTGCTTTACACAAGGGAAGGGGGAGAGCCTTCGCTTGTCACTGTCAGTTAGTTTTTTTATTCTATCATACTACTGTCCGATGTTGGCCTGCTTTGAATACTGCACCTTGGTTGGGTAATAGTCCTTCTTTCAGCTGTTACTTTACTTTGCACTTTGTTGCGAAGTTGCTTGTAAGGTTCGTTGTTGTGACTGTTAAACTCTCGATTTCGCTGCTCCATAAGGCGCTTAATGCGGTGGGTGATCCAGAGAGCGTTAGCCGGGTGTAGTGTTACCGCCCACTGGGGAAAGAAGTGCTGTTCGGCCTGGCTGCAGGTTTCATAACAATTCTCTACATGATTTCAACATCATCGCCACTGGTCACCTCAGTCGAGTGATGACGAGTTCCCCCGAGCCGAAATCTCTCCTCGCTGAGTCAGTAAGTGATCTATAAATTTTGGTGTTTTACCGCTTGTGTTGGGAGATGGTGGGGGCTGGAGAACCACAACACTGATAAATGAGGACTGCGTTCGAGAGGGGGAAGAGCTGTGCTAGAACCAAATTTATAATGATTATTCAAAAATAACTCAGCCTTACATTTATTGCCCCTCGACTTCCATTCCATCCTCTGAACCCACTCTGAGCAAAACTGCGCACGACCCTTGAGTATGGCAGTACAGCCGTTGATGACGATGATATGACGCTTGTGTCTGACTACCTGGCCTTCGACTCGCCCCATGAGGATCGGATCAAAGGCCTGGCTATCGTATCTGAAGTCGTGCCTTTGTACTCGAGTCGTACCGTCGTGCTCAGGGGTCGCACCGTTATGTGTGAGGGGTCAGACATGTTTCGTGCTTAAGGGTCGTACAGTCGTCCTGAAGGGTCGTAGTGTCGTGATTAAGTGGTTTAACTCAGACACCTAGATCCTGAACTACCCCCGCGCGCCGTGAGTCACATGGTGGCTTCCTACTTCCCCATACTTCCTCCTTGAGTATCCATCACCGCCTTGCTATATCACACATGGGTGCTTCATCTCGAGCATCAGCTCTTTTCTCTACACCTTTTTAGCTACGTAATTTATAGCTCACGAAGTGTCGGTGATACACATTTTCAGCACAACACCTCCAGGTTCTTCTCTTACATGTTTCTTCTCGTAATGTTGCTATATACTGTTATCTTTCTTATTCCATTACTATGGTCATCTCAATCTTGTCGTTAGTGGTATACTATAGCCACACCAATGCATTTCCTGTTTCTTCACCTTATTTGTTGCTGGCATATCCCACTATTAATCTTAGTGTAGTTATTCACATCTTCAGTTTCAACCGCAGTAAGTGACAACTTTCCTTTATTCAGCACACTCACGGTTATATCGTTCCTCAGTGGTTCTCATCCATTTATTTTTTCATTGTGGGGCACTAAAACCCGTCTTTCCTCCCTCTTGTGTGTATCCGTAAATCTAAAGTCTCTCTTTAACGCTGTAGTATAAAATAAAATCTTCCGTGTATGGCACAAGTTAGTATTGGAAATAAAGATATGTTATATTGTATTTATTATACATGATCGCCATTTCCCGCGTCAGAGAGATAGCTCCAGGAAACTAATGAAGAAAGACCCATCCACTCATATACACACATATTTACATACACGCACATATACATACATATACATATCAACATATACATACATATACATACACATATGCACATGTACATATTCATGCTTGCTTGCCATCATCCAATCTCGGCGCCACCCCGCCCCACAAGAAACAGCATTGCCACCTCCTGCGTCGGGATATTGAAGAAGGAGAGGTAAGGAGGAGTTGTACTTACGTAAGGAGGCTACGGTCAGGGGAGAGAAGCTTGCGGTGGGAAGTGCGCGTACAGGCAGGCCTGTGGTGGGGGAAGAGGACCACAGCTCGCGGGAGGCTTGGGAGCCTCAACGAGCCTTGGGTTAGATACCCCACCCACCGCACCTCCCCTCCCCTCCCCTCCCCTCCCCTCCGTACACGCGTCCTTCGCCGCCTCAGCACCGTGACTGCCGTCTGTCTGACTGATCCGTTGTTTGAGACTCAGACCAGGCCATAAGGATGGCTGCTGCAGAGCTGGATTCAAAAAGCTGAGTCTCACGTGCTGCCACAGCTGTGGCGCAGTTACTCCTCCTCGTAACATACGTAGCTGCCGTATTGCCCACAGCATCTTTGATCTTTTTTGACTCGTGCACCAGCTTAACTCTGGGCGCTATTCTGTATGGTAGACGCCTGGGAACAGTACCATAGCAAACACAGAGTTGTTTACTGAACGCAGGTTGTTAACCGAGAGTAAATAGCATGTTACGGTCGACTACATAAAGTGGCTCGGTTACACACACACACAGCGACAAAAACAACAACGAGTGGACAAACAAATAAAATTAAGTTATCCTTGCAGAAAAAAAAAACGCTCCCGTTGAAAACTTTGACAATGTCTTTTTCCACTCCTGCACAACACACAGTCAACCTCAAAGTTCAGATTTTTCTGATCAGGGTTATGGTGTTGGTAAGGGCTTTTTTGCTGGTGGTGGGACAGCAGCAGACCAAGCAGGTAGCCCTAGCTTGAACTGAGAACAATTTCGGCAGCAGGAACGTCTCTATATACAACAGGACAGCGGTATCACCAGTAGGAGTACTGTAGCAACGGTACTGTTTTAACAACGGGGGCAGGAAAAAAGAAAAGAAAAAAGCGGAGGAGAAACAGCAAAAGGGGAAGTACCGCACCCTCGGTAGTGCTAACAGCAGGATCCTCGGCAAAAACACGAACAGTGTCTTAATTGCAGTGGTATAGCACCTGCAAGTGACACAGTAAACAGGAGATAACCTACAGCAGCCGCGTCAGAGTATAATAGCTACAGTAGTGCAAGCAGCAGAAGAAACAGCAGGAAGAGAGGCAGTAGAAAAAAAACAGAAGCGTTGCTGTGGGTGCAGCCGTGGCAGCAGTGGAAGGAAACGTGAAGGTGAGCTACAGCTGGGTCACTCATAAAGCAACTAATGTAACAGAGCCTCTTACCTGTAGTAGCCCAGGGCGACGCGCCATTCTTACCACCTCCTGTGGCTGAGGATGACCCTTTACTGTCAGTGCAGTACCTGGAGGATGTCCGGTATCTGCTTGGCGAACAGGAGCGAATATAGAGCCGCAGATACAGAGAAGGAACAGAAGAGCAGCTGCTAACAGAGCAGACACAGAGAAACAAACACAGGGCAGCAGACATAGAGAAGCAGGCACAGACTAAAGTAGATTAAAGAGACGAGACTGAGAAGAAGAAACAGAAGGAGAGAATACTTAAATAGGAGCAGACAGAGATGAGCAAACACGTAAGAGCAGACTCGGGTGAAGGGATATCAAGGAGCAGATTCAAAGAAGCAGTGACAGAGGCGAACGTAGGAGGGATAAAAGAGAGAGAGGAACAGACACAGAGGGATAAACATAGATGATGAAGCACAAAATACGATGAAGCAGACACAGAGGGGTGACCTGGAGGACGCTGCAACAGCTTGGTGCAGGGTGGGTGGAAGATTACGTTTAAAGTGAGTTTTATGCTGATGTAAAAGATAGAGAGGATCAGGACTGCTTTGGTGGAATTACATATTAGCTGAAGAGAGTTTAAGGGAATCCAATTACGAGAAAGATCTAGGGATATTGTTAGGAAATACTTCATCATTTGACAGACACATTTGGGAAAATGCTGAAGTATACTTGCTTGTGTATTCCTGGCAAACATGAGAATAACATTCAGGTTCACGAATTGAGATGTGTTTAAGTAAATGATTACTTCGTATGCGAGATCTGGATTTAGATATTGTGGATCTTTGTGGGACTTCTATAAAGGAAGAGAGTGCGACAGTGTGGTACTGGAATGGTGCCTAACATGGCGAGTCTGAAGTATGGAGAAAGGTTGAAAATACCGCAGGTACCATCCTCAGAACCTGCTGAAAGGAGAATAGTGACTGTAATTATGACTTACAGAGCTGGGTTAGAGAAGACAAAGCAAGATTAGTGGAATATAAAAAGGATACAACGAGATAGTATGGTAGGAATTTTTTGTCTTTTAAGAAGTAAAATATCTGACAGTTGGATAAAATTAAAAGAGAAATTAGCGTGTGAAAATAACGTTGAATGTTCCTAGATCAAGACAACGTATGTGTTTGAGAAGGAGGGCAATGTTTGTATTTGCTCACCTCTCATAAATACAAATAGGTAATTATCGGGAGACACACGGTAGAGCGGCAACAGTAAACGTGCAGACATTATTGAATAGATAGTTGGGCCAAAACAAGATGACGGACACAAATGAACATACGCAGAGGACTAGACACAGAGAAGGGCATAGAAAAAAAAGACAAAAAAACAAAACGAGTAAAAACAATGAAACGTTCACTAGAGAGAGAGAGAGAGAGAAAGAGAAGGAAAGAACACAGAGGCAGAGACCACAGAAAACTAGGCGCACCACAGAAATAGAGGGAACAAAAGTGCAAGAGGAGAGATGTAGATGCAGGACACAGAGAGGCAACATATATAGATATTTTGGGCATAGAGGAATAGATACGTAAAGCTAGAGGCAATAGAGACAGAATGCAGTTACGGACAGAAGAAACAAAGAATCAGAACCGGAGGTCAGACAGGGAGAAGTGCTTGTTGTTGCTAAGGTTCGTCAGGCCTTAGCCTGTGACAGGCCCTTGTCTTTAGTCTTCCCCTCCCTCTGTTCCCCCTCGGAGAAGCTGGCTTACAGGAGCTGACACGGACGATTAGTTATAAAGGATAAACCACAGGGCAGCAGAGAAGGGTGGGCTGGGGCAACACAAGGGAACAGGACGACGAAAGTAAGACGCACAGATTAGCAGACACAGTGAACACTGAAAGGGGATGAAACATAGAGGTAGCTAAAGAGGAATAGACTTGAAAACAGGTACAGACAGCCAGATGGAGGAGAACAGACGGAGTTGTTGACACAAAGAACTAGACACAGTACAGCAGACCGGACCGCTAGCAGACTGCTGAAGTCGGACACGTCGAGGCGAAATAATAATTAAACACGCGAAGAGGACTCAAGGTGTTACCAGGTCAAGAGGGGAGGGAGGAGGAAGGAGGAGGTTCTAATGGGGCTGGTTGGTGTGATGGGGGAAGGAAGGCGCTGCAGGAGGGAGTCCTGCTGGACTCCCTCCTGCAGGGTGGTGCGGAAGGCAAGTGTACCGGACTGGGAAGTCGCCGGAAGAACCTGCACACTTGTGCGGCAGATTTTTGCCTGTCTTCTTGACGTGTAATTAACTGGAGTTTCTTTTAAGGCTCAGCGGGAGGTGAGTGCGTGTTCTCTTAGATGCTTTTGTTTGTTTGCTTACGTGTGTGTGTGTGTACAGTACCGGACTCCGCCTACGTGTGGTACACCGCTAGCGAAAAGTCACATTCGGCGTGCTTCAGAGAGCTCTCTCACCTCCAAGGAGTCCATTCATTTCCTGTTACTGATTGTAGCGCAGCCTTGATTCTGCAGGAGCTCTGTGGGAAAGGATCCTTGGAGTTTTTAAGATGATGATGAAATACGGTACAGAGACGGAGTTTTACACTCGTGGGGCCCCATCTCTTAACTTTCTCTAATATCACACAACTTCTTAAAACTTCTGCCAAACTTCATGGATTCATCATTCATTTCATTCTATTCCTCCGCTTCTCTTTTAAATGTACTTCTTTACGTCTTTTCGAAAAATGCTTCGTGCTTAACTTTATGTTATGGCATTTGCTTGTCCCGTCTTTGTTGACATCATCAAACCTGTTTAAAATCTTAAAAATTTCTTTAAAAATTTTGATCGTCACTCCTCACTCTTTTCTCTTCTGTAGTGGACAAGTTAATGGCCTCTGACCTCTCACTGTAACTCGGCTCTCTGTATTCTGTTTTCATCTTTGTGCGTCTATTGCAGCGACCAGACTTAAGAAGCTGATTCTAGTTTTGGCCTAATGTATGCCGTGAACAGTTTATCAAACACTTCCCTATACACGTATTCAGATGTGATTCAGGTATTTGCCAGCAGACGGGTTTGTCAACTGTGCATTTCTCCTGAGGTATAACTGCTGACGACCGTGTTAGGGAGTGTCGACTGCTGGACCTCACATGTAGACAATTCCTGCAGCTTATAACCTGCGTGGCAATATTCGCAAAGTCCTTCTTTCGCTGTTTCAGATGCTCTTTACTCTGCATTTACTTGGGTAGAGTTTCATTAGCCATGTACCAGACTAGCTTTGGAGTTTGTCTAAGGTATGTGTGTGTGGTGTGTGTGTCTATCTGTCTCTCTGTCTCTGTCTTTCTGTGTGTTTGTCTGTCTGTCATATTTCTAATAATAGTAATTTCAGGTTGGACTTGCAGGACATGTGCGTTCCAGCTTCCCTGTAACGATCGTCTTTATATTGTTGCCGTCAGCTCGAGTGGAGGGAACACCTTAAGCCTTGGAGGAGACGGTAGGGGTATAGTAGTGAAGGGCACAGGCCGTGGCGTCTCGCTGTGTGTACACAGGGCGGGGACGAGGGATCACCTCAGGCCGAGGCCGACAGCGAGGAACTTTTCCCGTCCACAGTTTCCTATAGAATTTTCTTGAGCGTATACTTTCCCCATACCAGATGGTTCTCCTCGTTTATTTTTTCTTCGTGTCGACTGTAATGCCGGAGGGAGTGGTGGAGAGAGAGAGAGAGAGAGAGTTGTCATCCGCTTTATTATCTCGTTCCCACCGCTGCTACTGTCCCTCAGCAGATAAGCTCGTCATGGAGCATCTGATCTGTTATCTGTCCTGCCCATGTGCTCCTCCTGGCAACACCACCACCTTCCCCTCCTGACATCACCAGCACCTCCCCTCCTGGCAACGTCTCTTCCCCTGAGTTTTACAATGTTTTAGTGTCTTCCAAACCAGCCCCACACCCCAGTAAGACCATACAATATCCGTCCAGTGCTTTCCCGACGGTTGTCACACCTCAGCAACATTTCACTGCTCCGGCCTCCACCCACCCAGACCCTGGCAACACCTGTGACCTACCGACTGAGCAACACAGACACCACTCCTTCACTATTGCTGGACATTAAATACAGCAGGTAACTTTAACCGACATTATTATAAAGAAAAAAACTTGCCGATTAATGATAGACTATCTTATGCAATGATCAGGCAGGAACAGGTGAGCGTTCATCTGCCACAGGACATCATCCTTGCAGGTTCAGTCAGCGTCATTACTGATTTTGTACTCAATCGGTAAAATAGTGACTTTGTTGCATTCTAAGAAATTTGTGGGCGCTATTCTTGGGTAACGCGGCGAGGAGTGCAAAACTAGTGGTCCTCCTGTGTTTGGGTCGTGCTTCCGATATATCATCATCATCATCACTGTCATTTTCATTATTATCATTGTTCACACAGAGAGACGGCTAACGCAAACAAAAGTTTATATAGATTATGGCAGTCCATTTGTAATGCTTTATTCCAAAAACCGCGACAGCAGCTTCATCAGCCAGACGTTCTCGCGAAATCTGATGAAATGGAAGTATTACGGCACAGTTCACGTTGCAGTGTGGGTTTTAGTGCAACACTCGGAGGAATGTGAGTTACGATGCAACACACAAAGGGGCGTGAGTTAAAGTAAAACAACAGTGTGAGGTACATCAAAGGGAGTATTGAATTATAGACAACACGCAGAACATGTTACAGTGCAGAGTGCAAGGTATGAATTACAGTCCATCACAGATAACAGAAAGGGTCTGAATTATTATAGAAGATAGACTATGAGTTACAGGGTAACGCACCGAGTATGCTTTATGATATAAACCGACACAACACAAAGGAGTAAAGGCACATTCAAAATACTGTCCAACACTGTAACTCTTCTCATGTAAGGAAATTTCGAAGAGAAATATAAGAATCACATAACTTGAGTCACGGATGGGACACACGTATGGGATTATCACACACCATTTCTTAACTTGTATTTGTCATTTATGTGGATTTTTTATTGATAATTTGTATCATAAGATTATAAAATGATTTTCGTGAAAAAGAATTATATCTCTGACAATATATATCTTGCTCCACGGCGATTAAGAAAAGATTAACTTGTTAATTTTACTTTTCATGAAACGGTATATTGATTGTTCGATGGTGGAGTATTGGTCATTTGTGACCACCATCTTGACCACCTGTGGTTCGTCGGTCGTTAGTGATCGAGTAACCGTGTGTGCCGCAGGTAGCTGTAGATCCTGGTGCTTTATACGACGATTCTGAGAAGCAGTGCGTCACGTTGTTTTCATGTGACGCAATGTCTGATGGGACGAGGTTGCCTTGCATGCCCTTCTAGCCTTATGAAAAGCTGTGACCTGGATTGACCCCATAATCCTAGGTCACTCGTCACTAACTGTATCTTCCTCATGTGACCGTAACATGATGTGACCTACTTATTTCGTGTGGGTCACTGACAATAACCTGGTTTGACTCAGTCACCAACAGTGACCCGGTGACCTAGTATGACCACGTGATCTGGTGTGGTACTCTTTGGATGACCCAGTGACATGCTGGTCCTCGCCAGCTTGCTGGGGATCCCGTGACTGGGTCTCGTGGTGGCCTGGTGCCGTCCGGTGTTGTCATGTTGCCGTGACCTGAGACCACAGTGTATCTCTAGGACGTAATGCTTCCTTTGACATTCTGTATTGGTAAGTGACTCCGTAGCTCTGGATGACCTGATGTGTCCTGGTGTGTTTGTGTCGGGGTTTGCCATGACCCTGTGACCCAGTACATCTCGGTGCCCTAACCTGATCCTATGACCTCCTGTAACTTTCTGACAAAGCCGATGACTTGGTTGATCGCTTTGACTTCGTTTAACTTGAATTTACCAAATAACCTGGAGCATCATATTGACATCGTGCGACCTGATATTCCTCTGGAATCTGGTGCATCTTGGAGTCTGATATAACCTGTTGACCTGGTGCTTCGCATTAACTGGGTAAAACCTGATGTTTCTCAAGGATCTGGTAGGATTTACGGGTCATATATAACCTGATGACCTGATGTATCTCATTGACCTGGTGTAACTCGATGTTCGTCTAAGATCTGTTACATCCATATGTCTGGTATAACCTGATGACCTCCAGGATCTGGTATAAACTGAAGAATTAATCCATCTTGGTGGTGTGGTATGAATGGAATAGACTTAATAGTCATGTGGTAGAAGCGGCCTCCCTGGGGAGCTTTAAGTATTGACTGGATAAATTTATGGATGAGGATGATAGGTGGAACTGAGTTTCTAGGGAAAGGGTCTGGGGCTGCAACGTATAGGTCATTCACTGGCCTTTTGCAGACGCTATCATTCTTATGTTCTTATGATGTGACGACATGCCGTTACTCGAAGAGCCTCTACTATACAGTGACGGTATTGTTCGATGATGCAGGGCAACTATGTAACGCTGGATGACACAGTGTAACCCAGTAACCCTGTTTACCGTATAGGCCTGGTGGGCTCCGATGACTTTAAGCATCCGGGCAGTTTGGACTGAATCGCATCGCGTTTTCTCGTTGGTCTTGTGTGACGGGATGACCCGATGGATCTCTCGGTAGCCGGGTGTGAACGATGACCTAGTGTTCCAGTTGCCTGGTGTTACCATCGGCATGGTGTACATTGGTGTCCTGGTGTGACCCGATGACCTGGTGTGTCCGATTGATCTAGTATGACCCGATTTTCAGGCAGGAGCCTTCACGACCCGCGATGAATGAAGTTAGTGGAGTGGAACAGGTTTTGTCAGCTGACCCTCAAACGCTCCTCTTCCGCTCGAAAATTCCCAGCCATCAGTCTGGTCACCCGAGCATCAAACGTTGTCATTAAATAGGATCTGACAAAGTCTGAAGCACACGAAGCTCCTGTTTAAAGTGAATTCACTTGAATTGGGAAACAGAAAAAAAAAAAAATTAAAGACACTGGGAGCGTTCTGTGCACATTGCTCTGGCTAATTAAACTTTACTCTGTGTCCCAGTAATCTGCTGCAGACACTAGCAATACCTCCAACGATAAGAAACCAGTAAGACGACCTTAATTAGCGACCGCCCGAGAGTATGTAACCATTGGCCTGCCCCGTAATGAGCAACCGCCCGAGAGTATATAACCAGAGGGCGACCCCTTAATTGGGGGGGGGGGAGGCTTGATCCTTCCCCAGCCACCTGGTACCACCTGGACACTATTGCCCCCTGAAGAACCGTGACTCGAGCATCTGTCCACGCCTTGCTCCCTGTCAACCCACATAACCCAAATTGGAGTATATATATATATATATATATATATATATATATATATATAGAGAGAGAGAGAGAGAGAGAGAGAGAGAGAGAGAG
>JAYMFT010201352.1:0-11668 GCA_038088735.1 Panulirus argus
GAACGCTGGCCAGACAGGCGGCCAGGAGGCACACACAAGCACACAAACACACACACACACACACACATATATATATATATATATATATATATATATAATGTTCTTGTTAATAAAATCATGCTTTCATTATGGGCACGAAATTAATATTCACTCTACATATCCATGCAAACATCAAATATCAAGTCTATATAAACAGAAACAGTAAGTGATTTCTTGCAAACATCACATAAACAAGAAACATCGAGAGACATTCTCTGAGCAAACAATAAATTGCTTAAAACCCAATCTTTATATAAACAACAAATACCACGTGCGGCAGGTGTAAACGGCAAACACTATCGAAGTTGTAAACAAAACAAGCAAACGACGCGTCTCCCTCTTTTAAGAGACCTTTACCTCATTATTACCTTTTATTCTCCGTCAGATCCTCACACCTAACTAACAAAAGGCACGCGACCATTTGTCTCCCTTGTTTTTCGGGGGACAGAACTGGACACCTGTGATGGATACAGCTCGTTACGGGACCACAAACCGTGTGCGTCCTCGCTGAATCACTTCCTGTAACTTGCAAGAGTGACAAAAGCGGGCACAGATCTCCGGGAATATGGCCGTCTTGGACAATTAAAGTTCTATTTCCGTCCGGGACAGATTCTGTTGGCAGGTGTTTTTGTATGTGTGGGAGTATTGTATATATTTATCCTCGCGGGTGTGTGGGAGTTGAGTATATTTATCCTCGTGTGTGTGTGTGTGTGTGTGTGTGTGTCGTGTGTGTGTGTGGGAGTGCTGCGAATATTTATCACTGTTTCTGTGTTACGGGAGAAGAGTTTCACACTTATGTTGCCCCGTCTCTTAACCTTGTATATACGTACCGTGAGCACACACACACACACACACAGCTGAGTCAGGCATCATCGTGTGTGTGTGTGTGTGTGTTTACCACCGTTTCAGAATGTTTACTCCAGTTCACCAATTTATTTGACATCTTTCCTTCCCTTACATTCAAGACGTTGATCCCAACATCCTCTCCTCAAACCTCTTAAGTTGCACATCCAACCCCCAATCCCAATCTTTTGTTCTCTTTTTTTCCCCTTCCCATTATCTTGCGCCTTAGTGACTCACGTCTCTTTAACTAGCTGGGCATTCTAACAGGTCTTTCAACCGGTAAACATACACTAGTTATACCCATTCACTCATTGACAACTGCCCCAGGACGCCTTCCATGAAAGGGACTGGTTTTTCTTCTGGATCCCTTTCTCCAGTAGCTCCATGGCTCCTCCACATCCCGTAGCAAGGGAATGATGGACTCCTTTGGAGTGAGAAGGTATTTGACGAGACTGTACTCCCTTACGTCAACAGACGATATAGCATAACCACTGAAAGCGACTTTTACCTCGCGGTGTTATCTCTCGCAGGTGGAGCTCCGCAGTATATCTTTCTGTGTTGTGCCGGATATTGGAAGACAACTTCTCCAAAAGTTTCCATTTCATTCGCTCAACGCAACACCGTACACAAGATTGCACTTCACACAAATCAAAATAACCCAACAATGTTTAGTCTTCCTTCAGCCATTACCAAGTGACTAGGAATTCAGGCGGAGAGGAACAGGTTCCACAAAGTGATGGTCGCCATTGAATAGCTGCTCGGTGTCAGTAGCAGGGTGAACACTGTGCTGCCGTCGCGGCGGGACACCGTATATTAAGACCTACGTCCGTTTCCATTTAGGACGAGAAGAGAGACATGACCACCTTTCTATTTCAGCACCTCAGTATGGCTGTGTATATACGAGTATGTGAAGGTTTTTATTTTACTGAGCTACAGAAAAAGAAATAATTGGTGAATGAATTATTGTTTTTTCTCGCAGGCAGAGGTGCTACAACGTATCTTGAGCTGACGAACACTAATTTTTCTTCGCTGGCGAACGTATTTTCACTTTAGACTGGCACAGACAAAATTCATCTTCCTGCCTGTCAGCACACAGTAAATTCCCTTTACGTGATGGTCCTGTTTTACAGACCCGCTTCTCTTTACTTGGTGACCATGATAGCCTTATTCTGCTACCTGGTGACCGCGCCAGGCCACTGCCTTCTCCCCCCTGACTCATTCACCGGGCGCGCCAGCCGCCGGCACCAGCTTACATTTTGGTCCCTTGTTCCCTGTCCTCTGAGCGTTGTGGTGCATATATTATGACTCAACGCTTGACCTGCTTTGCAAGTTTTTAAATAACACTTTGGTGGCCTGATGAGGCGTTCCGGTGATACACACACACACACACACACACACATATATATATATATATATATATATATATATACACATATATTATATACAGATATATATTTTTTCCACACATATTCACCATTTCCCGCGTTAGCGAGGTAGCGTTAAGAACAGAGGACTGAGCCATAGAGGGAAAATCCTCATTTGGCCCCTTTCTCTATTCCTTCTTTTGGAAAAGTGTAAAACAGGAGGGGAGGATTTCCAGCCCCCCGCTCCCTCCCCTTTTAGTTGCCTTTTACAACACGCAGAGAATATGTGGGAAGTATTCTTTCTCCCCTATCCCCAATATATTTTTTACTTAATTGTCATTTCCCATGTCATCGAGGCAGCGCCAGAAACCCCCTCCCCTCCAGTTTTAACTCTTCCAAAAGAAGGAACAAAGAAGGGGGCCAAGTGAGGATTTTCCCTCAAAGGCTCAGTCCTGTGTTCTTGATGCTACCTCGCTAATGCAAGAAATGGTGAATATGTATTAAAAAAATCTACAATAAGAAACACAAACAAAAGACAGTATATTGCTGAATTACCAAGATAATGAACAGATGATGATTACTGTCACCCATAACAAATTGAAAAACAATAACAGAAACTGCCTCATTCAAGGCCATTACAACATCTCATTATCTCACACAAATGCAATGAAAACCTTAAAACAGATTAATAGTGCTAATGCACCAAAAATTTGGCAGTATGATGCACATTACTTCAATCCACTGATAAGACTGAAAAACAGTCTTAAGTAACCAATGAACAGCAAGAACACAAACACTACCTTACCTGGCCAATAAGCAGAGCAAAGACAAACACTCCCATCAGCCATGAACATGTCATGAAAAGGTATTCTGCTTCATTCTGTGGCTTAGGGTTCTTGCCAATGCTGGTTGCTGTCTTGGTAGCAAAATAAAAGCACCGGATATATCTAGAGAAAAAAGTGGTTGTATTACTTAACTAAAAACAGCTTATATCATTAGTCATCCTTAGTAATGACGAGAAACAAATCTTACAGCACTAGCGCTCATGTGTCATCTTGAAGAATATAACTCAATACATTTGCTACCTGCTATGACTTGGAGAACAAAAATCACAAATCATCTACGAAGTTATATCAAAAAACAAATCTAAAAGTCCATTTCAATTTTGACAAGAAACAAAATTTCAAAAATCAAGAGGTTAAAATCTAAGTCAATATAAACAGCTTGATGACCAAGAAGTTAAGTTATGAAGAAGAATAGCCACCAAAGTCACTTTCAAGACCTAAACATTAATCTGCCCCATTTAGGGTGAAGATCATCAGCAGCATATAATATTTGCATTGTATCCTGATAACACGTACAAAGCAACACCTTAAATACCTGCATTAACAATAGTCTTAACTTACGCATTCCCAACACCCTGGAAGACCCATTTGTTTGAACCAATGCCCTCAATCACAGAAAATCCATAATAGGCACAGGTATTAAGATGAATGAGAAAGAGCATGTACAGGACTGTACGGATAACCCGGATAGCGTGGGGTGAGGACAGCACAGAGTCCAAACGATTGAAGAATTCCCAAAACGTTTGAATCTGATGGGAGAAGAAAACAAACATTTACACATGTCAATATTCATTCATATTTAGACATAACCTACAAAGACAAAGTTTGCAATGTACATAAAATGGCCACTGACCACTTGATTTGAACGATTAAGTTTTTCAGGTAAAGGTAGCAGTAATACTGAGTTTACAAAGGTATAAATATATAATGCAGTCATGTCTGACTGGTAACATATTACAATCATACAGTAGAAATGCATTGTAAAGACTGAAAATTATGCTATAACCTAAAGCAATAATTTACCTAATTAAGTGCAAAACTAAGTGGGTTATATGACACAAAAGAAGCTAAGATATACAAAGAGACAGAAAACAGGATAAGTTTATACAGAATGAAGATAACAGCATTCAAGTTTGGTTCACTGTTACATTCTTACACTTGTACTTCACACTCTTCTTCATTCGTAGACCCTTTCACTATTCACATCCCAAACTGGGAACTGGGTTTCAGGCTGCTTTTGTCCCCAAACAGGGATTTGCTAATCTAAACCATAATTTCAAATGTCCAATGGATAATGGCTGCTCCCTCAGCCAAAAACAATACACACCACTCCCCAAGCCACCTAAACGTCCAGGGGCAAATGTTATAATTGAGTAAAAAGATGTGGAAACTGAGGACTAGAGAAGTGACAAAGAGGGAGCCCTATAATGAGAAACTCCCACCTTTATGTGGTCTGATGGACATAATATGCCACAAAGTTTACGATTTTCTTAGTTTTAAAAGTGGTGTTCATGATACTAGTCTGCTGACTAAAGAATCCAGGCTCCTTAGCTGTTTTCAGCTCTTTCTTGATGGTGCAATTATGCATACTTTGATTTTTTCCCAAAATAATGTACAGGAGGGGGAGGGGAGAACAAAACCTAATAGGCTTTGAAAGGATTAATACCTCTGTGCCTTTCCTTTGCTTGTAACTTATGCCAAAGTAAACTTAAACACAAGAAATAATTTTTTTCTTTAATGCATAGCTGCCTTCCTAACTCTGCAAGACAGCATTAGGGATAGACAAACAATGGCCTCACTTGAACTCATCTAACAGTATATTTCTTTTTAATGATGAAGGTTTCAGTCATAAACAAAAAACCTTAACAAGATCATGCCTAAATGAAATATAAGAAATTTCTAAAGACACAGAGAAGTAAGGAGATCAAAGTACATATAACCTAAGAGTTTTGGAGGAGGAAAACCTACCTTTTATTTGGGGGCACATTGTAGATGGTAAGAAGAAAATAAATGAAAATAAGTTCCAAAGCTTAACATTACATTACAATGGCCTATTCTTGAATTGCCAACTTCCACACAATCAATGTTCTCTAAAGAAAGCAACAATCAACAGTGATGTTTCAAGTATTTCCTCATTGAAAGAAAAGGGGAACCATCTCTTGCTGACTACAAATCAAAGATAAAAATATATTACCAGCATAACCTTACTGAAAATTAAGAAACCTGTCTCATTTGAAAACTGATAACAGTGAGGGACATCATATGCTCTACAGGACAATACAAGGGAAAAGGGAATGCTATGTAAGGTTTCTTTTAGGGAAAAATTGCACTGCACACACATGCTCCATTCATCCTGTAAAAATAAAAGTTACCTTATGATTGAGGTATGGTGTTATTAAAAAAAGGAATGACCTTAATAAATGAAAACAACAAAAGTGACTTTTGTGAATCACATCAGTAAGTCAACATGACCTTAATAATATACTGTATTCAGCCAGACTGACCATAATGACCAATTAAAGTAAATCAGACTGATTATAATGATGTGCTTTAATAAATCAGATAAACCATAAGGATGAACTGTAGTAAACCGGAATGAACATAATGACTGACAAAAATAAACTAGATTCACCTTAGTAACCTACAATAATGGATGATTTATTCTAATACTCCTCAACAGCATTCTACTGTGTCATAAGATATGTGCAAAGAACACAACCAACCTTGATAAGCCTTGGAAGCCTGAACACAGAGATGGGTCCAAACTTGAAGTAAAGAAGGTCAAGTGGCAGCAGTGATGCCAGATCATACTGTTGGGATGCCAAAGACTTTGGGATACATTCTAGGAGTGATTTATTAATTTCTTTACATATTACACTGAAAAGGAGGAAAGAGGGAATTCTAAGAAGTAAGCTGTGAATTAGACACTCGGTAAGATTTTCTGTAGGTCAAATTACAGTATAGCAGAAGATGGCACACTAGATACAAACAAATAAATACTGTTGTAAATTACAAATTGGTATTTCCAATGTGATGTGATGAAATCGTCATGATAGCTGGTAAATGAGAGTGGAACTTATTTTGTGGATGTGTGTGCTGAGAGGAGTTTATTCCATGAATACACCTTTTTTCAGCACAAAGATATAAGTGGATGAGAAATGACAGAAGAGAAGAACAAAAGGGTTTGAGTGATTATGTGGCAGTGGATGAAAAGTTGAGAGAGGATGTTCTCAATGCTAGAGTTGTGAGAGAATTCAAAGCTTTAGAGACTCTGACCATTTTGCAGTTCTTGTGAAGGTTAGGATCAGGGAGAAGTGGAGGTAAGGTGTTAGAGAGAATGGAGAGGCATAAGTGTTGGCAAGAGAACAGTAATCAGAAAGAGTGCAAAGATGAATATGAAAGAAAGGTGACAAAGTTTAGATGAAAGTGCAGTAATTGTAGAGATGTAGTCATTTGTGAATGAGGTGTTTAAAATGTTCACAGAAAGACTTTTAAAGGTTGTAGAATTAGAAGCTCGACACAAGGTTGTGATATATAAGAATAAAAATAATAATGCATCATGGGCAGACGAGATTAAAAAAGTTGCAGAAGAGATGAAAAAGGCCTGAGATATACTGCTCAAATGGAATGTGCCAATGGAAGTACAGCAAAAGAGGAGGGAACAACAAAAGATGTGTAAGTAGAATGTTAAGAAACTGATAGAGGATAGCAAAGAAAGAGTAGATGAAGATTCTGGAAGGCAATTGAGTGAAAAGTTTAAGGAAAATAAAACTGTACCAGAAGAGAGGTGAAAGAGGAAAGAGGTGGATGTAAGAATGGAAATATAAATGTGAGAAGTATGGAAGGGAAGATGCTGAATCAAAAGGAGGAAGTGAATGGAAGATGGAAAGAGTATTCTGAAGCACTGATGAATGTGGGAGAAGGGGAGGTAGCAGCTGTTACATACATAAGTATGGGGCATGGAAGGAAAAGGATGAAAGAGCTTGGGCCTACTGCAAGGAAGTAAAAAGGGCAATAATGAAATTGAAGGTAGGAAAAGCAACTGGACTGGATGGGATTACAACCGATATGTTGAAGTATGATGAAAAAAAGTGTGGAAGAGTGGATGCATTTGATATGTAATTTTGGCATGGAAGTACAAGGCTATGCCTGAGTTTTGGGTGAAAGCTATAACTGTTCCTTTATTCAAAGGAAAAGGTGCTAAGGATCTATGTATCAATAACAGGGGATTAAGTACACTGTTAAGTATAACAAGAAAAGTGTATGCAAGTGCTGATTGACAGAGTTATGGATGTTACTGATGTGAGGAACAAGAGGGATTTTAGGTAAGGTAGAGGATGTGTGGATCAGATTTTTGTAATAAGAATTACTGGAAAAGTATCTTTTGAAGGATAAGAAGCTGTAAGCAGCTTTTAGGAATCTGGAGTCTACATTTCCCTGCTCCTAGACGTAGAGAAGCATTCAGTTGCAGGAACCCTTGGAAAGTTCCTGGGTAACTTTAGGACTCTTTCATACAGACTGGTCAAGGAGTAATAATCAATAGATAAATAAATATAAATACATATAAACACAAATAAATGAATATATTTGAGGGGAAGGGGGAGACCAAATTGGAGATGGAAGGATGACATGAAAAAGATTTTGAGGGATTGGGGCCTGAAGATGCAGGAGTGAGCTGGAATGATGTAGCATACTGGGTCAACATGCTGTGCTGTATATAGACTGAACCAGGGCATGTGAAACAGCCAGGGTAAAGCATGGCAAAATCCATGGGGCCTGGTTGTGGACATGAAGATGTGGTTTCAGTGCATTATGCATAACAGTTGGAGAATGGATGTGAGTGAATGTGGCCTTTCTTCAACTGTTCTAGCACTACCTCTGTACTACAGGAAACGGTGATCAAGTATTCAGAGAAAATATACATATATACACACATATATTCAGGTGTTACCGGACTCCACCTCCATGAGGTTACACCATGAGTGAAAAGTCAAGGCTGTATCACTGGAAATGCATTTTTGCCAGAGAACCTTTCACTTCAAAGGAGTCCATTATTTCCCTGCTAATAAAAGTAATGCAGCCTCAGAGCTGTAGGAGCTCCTGGAATGGAGTCCTGGAGTAACTCCAAGACTCTTTCATCATAAGATCAAAAGCAAAGTTAACATGACCTCAACATGGATGTCTTAAAGCAGTGTTGCCCTTTGGTAAGGCTGTATCAATGGAAGTACATTCTCTTCAAATAATCTTTCATTTCAAAAGAGTTCGTTATTTCCCTGCTCCGAAAGCAGCACAGTTTTGGAGCTGCAGAAACTCCTGAGAATGGGGTCCTGGAGTAACTCCAATACCCTGTATCATACGATCAAAAGCACAGTTAACATACCCTAAATCTGGAGGTCTTCAAGTAATGTCGACGCATAAGTTTGGGGGTGCTGACCCAAAAGCCATTGTCCAGGTACATAACACGAGACTTGAACACCACAATGTCCAGGATGTAAACCAGGTCTGCCAAATAGTCAGCAGCAAGCCAGTACCCAAGATTATCTTTTGTCTGGTACTCACTGAACACTGAGCGTAAGGGAATAACCCATGCATTGTACACATACATTATGCATGTGATTAATAGCCAAGATATGTACAACCGGCCTGGTGGATAAAAAGAAAAAAAATAATGTGAAGAAAAGTAATCATAATTCACCAGAAACTCTGCTGCTAGAGCAATTATATGTAGCATTACAGAATCTACATTCCACACCAATCCATGTTCATGCACTACCTATGCAGAACTGTCATAACTTTATTTTTCCAAGGATAGACAAGGTAACTTTCACTAAAAAAGCCATATATCTCATTTCATAAACTGACAATCTAAAAGCTTTCCTCCTCATACAGCAATTCAAGAGAATCAAAAATATTAATTTATTACAGCTGAAAGTGAGTAATCAATTCTTTTATATAAGTACTATAATTATTATGAAAGTTTTTTCAAAGAACAAAGAAGTGTCTTGCCATGAATATCACAACTAAAAAATCTAAATATGATGAAAGACTTTGCGATAACGATGCTAAATATCATACATTCTAGTTTACTGCAAGAAACAGGATGCATTCTTCCTTTATTTCTCTTTTATAGCAATTCACATGGTAAAGAGAGAACATACCCCATTCTAAGCTATTTCAAGTGAAAGGTAAAAAGGATAAGAGAAGCCTGGAGAATTAAGAAGCACAAGCCCAGACGTGAACAGCACTCTATACGAGGGTAAATATAAGCACCATAAACATGAAATAGCAGGTCATACAAAAAAATAGCTATGCTGTGACAGATATTATTTACTTATTTCATCATAATTAATCTGTTTTCCTTGGTATAGCCTAGATGAGGCCTCATAAACATTCAATACAATCATACTAATACCCAGACTTCTTAATTTCATGTACTTGCTTCTTTATATCTATAATGTATACCAAATTTCTTAATAAAAATGTCTGTAAAAATACATTTTCCATACACTCAAGACTTTGATGCAGGGAAGGAACCACACTAGAAATTAGCGAAGAGAATAACCAAAATGAAAGATGCTGTCTGTCAGATGATGGCAACAAGAGCGATGATTCAACACATTCACCTGGTTTAATATAATTGAAATCTTAGGTTCATTTTCATGTGGTCAAAAGTACTTTTGCTTCTTTCACTGGTCACATCTCATAATGATATATAAACAGAACAGTTTTCATACTACAGTATTATAAACAATATCTTTTGCTTAAAAACTCTCTAATGTACATTTGCTAAACTAAACAAATCAGAAATCTACCAGAAGTATTTTTCCTTAACAGTAATCCTTATTAACAACAAACAGCAAAAAGGTATGTCATATAAATCAAGTTGGCGCTTTCTGTTATCTTGTGTTATCAATCAAGACTAGAATAATGATCTTTTGTATATCTAGGAAGTGAAACCAATCATGAACACTCCTGACATGATTCCTTCCCTAACTAAAGTTAAAATAGCTCAGAAGGTAGCTCCTGACTTACGTGGACAAAATAAGTTTGAATACTACCATTAAAAATTTACAGCATTTCTAAGCTTTAAAAAAAAAATAAATAAATAAATAAAACAATAAATCATCCTGGTCTTAAATTCAAGACATTACTTGGAAGTAACATAAGGTGTGATCATGGGAAATGAACACCACTTACTCTGGGGCTCCATAGCCTTCGGGAAGGTCATATTCTTCTTACACCCATACAGAAATCGCAACAAGCGGGCACGTCGTGTGTTGATGCCCACCAAATGAGGTAGAGATGGAGACCTGGAAGATATGTCAGGCACAAGCGAGTCTAGCCTCTGCCGTATATCCGGAGCCTTGTGGGCATCATCACCTGCGGGGAATTTGAGTTCAGGACATTACTGTTACGCTTCAAAACACACAAAAGCTGGCCAATCTCTTCCTCAATAAAATCTACACAAAAGCCAATTAACTTTAACTTTTTTCAAATGCCTCAGTTTAACTGCCGTCCATGTGTAGTAGCTAAAATAATTCTTAGCTTTAAATAAACAAGGAATGTGGGAACGAACAAAAAATGTGAGAACATGAAAGTGAGGAGAAGAATGAAAGAAACAATGAGGAGAAAATGCAGGCAGGAAAGCTGAAGGGACATGAGAGGCAAAGAGAAAAAGCAAGTAGATTAATGAAAATATCATTTGAAAGAGATGTACAATACATGGAAAGCATAAAGGAAAGTGACTAATACTGGTCCCCTACCGCCATCTGAGAGTTCAGTAGAAGGTGTTGGAGGCTGAGTGATCTGTGCCTTCACCCTGTTGGCTCGCTGGCTGAATGCTGTCACAAGGTTGTGAATACGTTCTGTCACATAGCGACTGTGCTCCAGGCTGGTGCTGTTGGGAGAGGATCATTCTGGCTTATATTAGGTCAGCCAGGGTTAAATTAGCTTAACAGTGTTTCTTTACACCATCCTGGTTACCCTGTTCTATCTGTTGTTGATCAGAAGTTGATAAAAGCTACCTTACTTTACATGAATTTCTAAAGAATACAATTAATTAGAGTAGTTATGGGTCATGTAATTCCTTAAGAAATGGCATCAAATATCTAACAATGACTAACACATACAGGCTGAAAGACAATCACACTGATAGACATTCAGCTGCAGCTATAAATAATCGTACACTTGCAAAAACATCAACAGTTACACACAATTGTTCAGTATTAAAGCACTTTAGGAAATGTCATATGGTCACATATTTAGCTTAACAATCTTGTTACAGTGATATGTCACACAGTCACATACTCAGCTTAACAATCTTGTTACAGTGATAACAATAATGGAACTATTATGAAAAATCACTTCATAAGTATATTTCATCAATTGCTGTCATTTGGATAAAATGTAGAAATTTTGCAGAAGTAAGCACAAGCTAAAAAGTACAGGAGTAAGGCCTGAGAGACAAATAAGCTGCCACTTTGTATGATTATATTTTTTTCTCCAGTCAAGGACAAAAGTCCACATCAAGGCCGGGCCCTAATTGAAATATAGAGAGAATTGAGAAAGGGGGAAAAA
>JAYMFT010201363.1:0-11668 GCA_038088735.1 Panulirus argus
TATATCGCTGCATTATGATGTTAGCATTATCATCATTGGATCCTCGGATTTCTTATTACTATTACTTATTACTCTTATGATCATTATTATCATTACAATTATTATCACTAGTTGAAGAAAATGGCAAAATGAAAGAGTACAAAGATAATCGAAAAATAAGAAAAGAAAGAGAAAAAGAACAACGAGAGAACGCAGTTGTACTATATGATATAAACTTTTCCCAGGTGGGCCTCCGCCACACCAGTTCTGTCACATTGTTTCAACATTCTAGCTCTCAACTATAGCGTTCGACGGTTTAGATGATATTCAACTACAAATGATCATTAAAGCTTTTTTGCTAAGACCCTATAAGACAAGACACAGAGCAATTACCTGAAAATCTCGTTAACAGTGAAGAAAAAGGAACTGCATGCGACAATGTCAGAGCTAACCAACACAACAGCTTTCTGCTGAGTAAAGTGGGGAAAAAGTAAATAACTTCTTGCAGGAGTTTATAGAGCAACCTTGGGTCTGAAGTGTGTACAATACTGGAAATTCTTATGCAGTTTATATCGCCGATAACTTAATGCAGTATAGGAAAACTTGAACGACCCCCCTTACTCCCTTTGTTCTGGGGTTTATGAGGCCAGATAGTCAACAGTTTCCTCATAAACTGCTCCGACTTTGGTGGTCATGGATTTACCAAATTGTAAAATGAGGAGATCCATGGGTGTGTCTCATATACCTGTGTTATAGTTATCTCAGATGAATGACAAAAGGTTCGTTCTGAATAAGATGGACGTCCTAGCACAAGACCTTGTGGATCACGACCGGCACAGGAGTGGCTTAGTTGTGTCCCAAATACGCGAGATTCAACCTGGCCGCCCCTGACCCCTCACCTTTGGGAACCCCAGAGACGCGCACACACAAGAAATGGGAAAAAGGGGCGAATTAGTTGGCATTGGAGCGATCCGACACAATTACCTTCTCAAGTATACTAATCAGTGAAGACCGGAGCACTAATTTAAGTCTAAGTCGGAATGAACGAGCCTTGCCTCGCTAATTGCTGTGAGCCAGCTTCAGCCAGGAGACTGGAGGGGAGAGGGCGGTGAAGAGGGAGGGACATTAGCGTGTAGGAGGAGGTGAGCTTTCAGCGAGGGTTCTGAGTCGGTGCACAGGGAGGGCGGGAAAGGTGCTCAGTGCCAGTGAGAGGCTATAGCCGAGGTACGAATTTTGTCTGTGTTGACGATGATGCTTAGATGTGAACAGGAGTGAATCCAGTGTAAATGATAAGGGCTGTATAGTACAGAAGTGAGGGACTGGGCTCCACTGTGTAGCGTAAACGAGGGAGTTACAGTAAATATGAGAAGTACACCTTATCTCTCAGACGAGAGGAGAGCTTTGGTGCTGGGGGCTTTCAGTGCCGGGGAAACATTACCGGTGTAGACATGGAAAGGATGTTAGCTTATGAGGCGGAGAACCACAGCGCTATGGATGGAGGACGACCGTCTTTAGTATGATGATACTTTACTGTGTGTTATGTGGGAGGGGAGGGGGGGGACTTAACATGGCATGAGAGACAAGACACTTTACTGTTTACTCGTATATATGGTGGGAACTCATCATGGTGAAATACGCAGGTGATGCTGTTACAAACAGATCAAGATGGCATGGGTTCAGAGGGAGGACGGTTAGCATGAGTGCTGTAAAGTGTGGGTGAGTTTAGTGAAACCTTGTGTGAGAGAGTCTCATGAATTCATATATGACATAAATATTGTAAGAGAGTAAACAGGAATGAGGTAAAGAATATTTATACGTCTTAGAGGATTTTCAGGCAAGTCCTTTGATAAGTGAGGGTATGAGTAGAAGAGTGCAAGGCAGAGAACAAGACAAAATTACGTACACCATAGAACATTTTTCCTTCTCCCAATCGATCTCTTACATCCACGAATATCTGGCCTTACGAGAAGAAAAAGAAAAAAAGAAAAAGAAAAATGATGGTTTACGAACGACTGCAATGAAACGTCAGTCAATCAGGCAAATTGTAACCAAACATAGCATTTCGGACATGATTCTGACTCAAACAACGGGCCATGCAAGATTGAATTTCACATTAGCCGCACGACAAGCCAGTTGGCTAAACTACTGCACAAGCAGTTAAGTCTGCTCTATAATGTACCCAGACTGAGGTCTCTCGTTTAAACCTCTCTACATCCGAAAAGAACTACAAAAAAAAGAAAAAGGGAGAGACGAGGCAAGAAAGGAGAAACACCTTTCCCTTATTTTCAGTGACAGTATTTAAACTTACTTCTAATGACTTGGAGACGACTGGTTTAGCTTTTCATTAAGTATTAATGATAGCCTTTATTTCAACTCTCCTGTGAAGACATGAAACGAAGTCTCAGACCCAAGGGATAGGGGCGGAGGGCCACACACGAGCAGGGGCCTTTACCTCATTGAGGGACAACCGGCTGAACCTTGAACCTCGCAGGAGTGAATGTCATGAAACAACTGAAGACCAATGAGGAGGGACAAGGAATGCAACAAGATTTCTAAATGCTGAAAGAGGAATCTTCGTATAACATCTTCATGATTCACATGATTGACATGAAATTGCTAAATCCTTGAGAAGAGGATCACTCCCTCCGACTACAAGCGCCCTCAGGGCAGAATATCCCAACGAATTATCAAAACGCCAAGAGCGGACGTCCCCTTTCAAGACAAACCAACCAGCATACAAGTACATCGCCCATTAGAAACATAAACCGCTGAGGAAGGACTCATAGCAGGGTAGACATTCCCGAAAAAGGTCATCCAAGTTCGAAGTACAAAAGACTTCTTAAGAAAAAATGGAACTAAAAAGATCATCTCCAGGATATCAATGGCAATCTATCCTCTGGAGATATTGATAGATAATGTTGGATAATTTTCCATTTAGCAGCGGGGGCGGAGCCAGTCCTGAAACTGAGGTAGTTGAGGGAAAGGAACCGTTGGACAGGGAGGAAGGGAAAGGGGTGAGTGGAAGGAAGGACCAAAGATGTGATGTTGGTGGTGGTGGTGGGTGAGTGGGGGGGGGGGACTAGGAACCGATGAAATAGGCAAGGGAAGGGGGTAAGGGTGAGGAGGGAGCAAAGGGGGTGATGGCTGTGGCGGTGGTGGTTGTGGCGGTTGGGGGGGTGGAGGAGGGGGGAGGGGAGGCTATTCAAGTCTTTATATCCCAGGTCATGAGAAGGTGAGGCACGCGAGCTGGTGATTAGGCTGGCGTGCGGGCCAGCTGGTGCCTGGAAGTCTAACAGCCAGGTGGCTCAGGCTACCAGCTGCTGCTGCTGTTGCTGCTTCCCAGATGGCTCAGTCTCTAGCTACTGCTGCTGCTGCTGTTGCTGCCAGGTGGCTCAGGTCTCCAGCTGCCGCTGCTGCTGCTCAGGTGGTTTAGTACTCCAGCTGCTGCTGCTGTTCTCCAGGTGTCTCGGTCTCCAGCTATTGCTGCAGCTGCTCCGCTAGCTCAGGTCTCCAGTTGATGAAGCTGCTGCCGCTGCTGCCAAGTGGCTCAGGCCTCCAGCTGCTGCTGTTGCCTCTCAGGTGGTTCACGCTTCCAGGCGCTGCTGCTACTGTCCAGCTGGCTCTGGCCTCCAGCTGCTGCGGCTGCCAAGGGAGAGGGAAAGAAGGGGGTAAAAGGAGCAGCGGCAGCAGTAGGATGGGGAAAAGGGTTATTGAAGAAGGGATAAAGAAGGGGTAGTGCGAGATAGTAGAGGTAGAGGGGGGGGGTGAGCAATAGATGGCGGGTCTGTACCGGAAGATTGTTCTCAGGCTGTTGATGATTGAGGAGAGTATTGTGTGTGGTTAACAGGGGTAGTGTGGGTGGATGTTGGAGAAGTGTAGACGGTTGATGGAGTAGTGTAAGTAGTTGACAAGGGTGGCATGACAGGGTTACTGTGAGCGGTTGACGGGAGTAGTGTGAGTAGTTGACGGTAGTGTCCAGAGTAGTGCAAGAGAGGTAGTGTGACAGGCATAGTGC
Source organism: Panulirus argus (assembly GCA_038088735.1). NCBI lineage: Eukaryota > Metazoa > Arthropoda > Malacostraca > Decapoda > Palinuridae > Panulirus > Panulirus argus. Next base: position 3,995 of record JAYMFT010201363.1, read on the forward strand.
GAGTGGTTGAACAGGAGTAGTGTGATTGGTTGACGGAGGTAGGGTGAGAGGTTCACTGTGGTTGACAGTGAATGTGTGAGAGGCTGTGAGGGCTGGTGTAAGTGAGTGACTGTGGCTGGCAGGGATAGTAACAGCAGCTACTTTTGGTTTACGAGATTGTGTGAGGGTTTGACTCTGGGCAGTTAGGCCGACTGTGGTGTAAAGGGGTAGTAAGTGTACCTGACTGGTTAACAAGATGAAGTAAGACTGGCTGCGTGTGTTCAGAATGGGTGGCAAGAATGAGTGACTGTAGTTGAGGAGGGTGGTAAATGTGGTTGAGGGGATGTGAGAGGGGAGGTAAGGGGAGTTGATTGTGGGTGGAGGCGCAGGTATAAAGGCAAACTGTAGAGGGTTGGCAATACTAGTTGACTGTGGCTCAGTAGCAGTTGTAGTTACTGGTTGAGAGAGGCGATACACTAGCTGCCTGCAGCTGGGAGTGGTTATGGTAGTTGCCATGGTGGAGTTACTAGTAACAGTGGTCGAGAATGGTTGACTGTGGTTGAAAGGGGTAGCAAGGTTGACTTGACTGCGGTAAAAAGGGACAATAGTCGTAGCGGATGACTGGATGAGAAGGATGCAGTTCATAATGGTAACGTGGGTGACTGGGGTCACGAGGGACAGCAATGGCGGATGTATGGGGGTAAGAATCGCCAGGCAGGTGGTTCATCATTAGTGGGAGTGGGACGGCAGCGAGGGTAGTAATAGCTTGACTGAGTTGGACGTGGTTGTGAAAAGATGTGACTTCAGACGAGGAGGTGGCTGTGGGTGACAGGGATATTTGATGATTTTGCTTGACAGGCTACATAACGATGATTCAGTGCACCTGAATGAAATAAATAGCAGATTTGTTTGATAGTGCGTGGCTGTCGAAAGCAGCAGTTAACTTAGGGTGAGAAGCAAGAGTAGTGAGGGAGAGGGAGAGAAGAGTGGTGAGGGAGAGGGAGAGGAGAGTGGTGAGTGAGAGGGAGAGTGATGGTGGTTGACTGTAGTTATGGCACATAATGAGGGTTATGGCCATTGGTTATGGTTGTCGTTCAGACTTTTCGCTCTCCTTACTCACCAGACGCCAGGTAGTCTCATTGTCCGTCTGTCGCCGACCTCCCAATCAGTCTTCCCCACTTTTTCCCATTCTTGCAGTCTCTGTTTTCTACAACTCTGGCTGACCTGCGGTTGAAAAAGGACATTGATGGTGGACATCTGAAGGCACTGGCTATGGTGTCTGGCTGTGGTTGACATAGTTGTGAACTGATGATTGCCCTGTTGTCAGCCGCGTAACTGATTACACAGAAAATATCCACAGGAAATTCTTCTTTACAACAAAAAATCTGAAGGAGATATTCCTTTACGACTTATGTTTCTGTAGAAAATCTTCCCGAAAACAACGGCATGGAAACAACACTAGGTACACGAGGACATATACAATATGCGTGACATCGTTTCGTGCAAATAAAAAAGTATCATATAAAGACTTGTGTTATCATATACACACATACGGACAGAAGCAATGCGTTCATATGCCTCTATGAATGTGGCTAATTAGTATGTGTTATGCAGCAGGCACCGGGCCACGACGGTACGACGCTTGGTTATGACAGACTGGCCTTTGACCTCATCGTATGGGTTGAGGTCAAAGGTTACACCATGAAACCCAAGGGTTCGTAGCGTCGTGCTTCAGGGTCCCACCGTCGTGCTGAAGGGCCGTACGTTCGGTCGTGCTGCAGGGGTTAGGTCCGGGCTGGGCCAGGCGGCCTCTCGTGCTGGGTCCGACCCTTGCCTGATCTTCTCGCAACATTAAGCTTAAATTTGCTTTTAAGCTGCGTCCTCGGGGCATTATCCCTGAGAATGACGGAGCACCTGGTTCTGACACGAAAGGCACAGGTGGACAGTGTACCTGGGGAACACCTGGCCCTGACATGGATGGTACAGGTGGACAGTGTACCTGGGGAACACCTGGCCCTGACATGGACGGTACAGGTGGACAGTGTACCTGGGGAACACCTGGCCCTGACATGGACGGTACAGGTGGACAGTGCACCTGGGGAACACCTGGTCCTGACATGGACGGTACAGGTGGACAGTGTACCTGGGGATGAAGTAATAAGGGGTGGGGAAGAGCGTTGAGTGGGGGAAGGAGAGACTTGCGAGGGGAGTCGTGAATTGTGTAAAGGTTCTGTTTCATGTAGGGGGTCCCGGTTTGTGTAAGAGGTGTGATTTATTTAGGGCGCATAATTTGTGCAAGTGGTGTGATTTGTGTAAGGGGTGTGGTTAATCCAGGAAGCGTGATTTATGTGGCGGTGTAGCAGAGGAGACAGGCGATACGGAAGTCTGTGACCAACACTGGCGGGAGGGGAAGAGGCGTGGTTGGCTGGCGCTCACTCAGTTCCCGTCTTCCTTCCTCCCTGACCCCGCCGTTCCACTGCGTCCACAGCATCGTCAGGCATTCCCACTTTTCTTCTACCACCAGTACCAACCCTAGTACCACGTTTAACATCTTTTCTGCCACTACTACCACCATCGCCACCCCTACCACCACGCCTAACAGCTTCTCTACCACTACTACTTCTACCACCATCCCTTCCACCACGTTTAATAGCTTTCCTGCCACTACTACCATTACCATACCTCTACCAACACGCTCAACAGCTTTCCTTCTATTATTTACACCACCACAATTCCTACCATAAACTTAACAGCTCTTTTACCACTGCTACCACCAACACCCCCACAGAACTGCAACCTCCATTATCAATACCATCACCACGACTTCAACCAGCTCCACTATTACAACTACCACCACCACCACCGTTACCATAACCCTTAAGAAACATCGATACCACTCTCACCACCACCCACACCCCTGATACCGCCCCTAACAGTTTTCCTGCCACTACTATCACCACCACAATCAAGACCACCTATCATGATCATCACTATCATCAGCACCACAACCACCACATTCTCTAACATGCTCACTGCTACTACCTCCTCTACAACCACTTTTACTACAGTCCACCACCACCATCACTAATATCAATAACGCCACCACCCCCAACTACCATCAACCAAGACACCACGTCATCTCTCACGTGGGTCAGCAGAGGTTATGGTTAACGTGGTCCCGCGGGCGGCCGCTAGAGGTCACCTCAGGTGGGCGGAGCCACACCATTGTTTACCCTCATAATGGAAGATCATGTGCGAGAACACGACACAACAAGGATCTGAACACATGTTCTCTGCCCACTCTTCCCACCCACACATACCCATCTTCATCCCCACGCAGGATAAACATGAAAAAAGAAAAAAAAATAGAGTATATATATAGATATATATATATATATATATAAAGAGAGAGAGAGAGAGAGAGAGAGAGAGAGAAAATTTTTTCATACTTGATCGCTGTTTCCCGCGTTAGTGAGGTAGCGCCAAAATCATATGAAGAAAGGCCGCATTCGCTCACATCCATTCTCTAGCTGTCAAGTGTAATGCACAGAAACCACAGTTTCCTGTCCACAACCAGGCCCTACAGACCTTTTTAAGGCATGCCCTACACTCCCAGATATAAACACTCCGCTTCCTCCAATTTTTCTCCTTTTAAGCTCATACCCCAGTTATTTTGTCCTTCAACACTGAAAAATCCAATAATTGTGATTCTATTCACATATACTTTCAACTTTCTCCTTCCATACACCCTTTCAAAGTCAGTTACCTACTTCTGCAGTTTCTCCCTGGAATCTGCCACCAGTGCTGTGTTATCATCAAACAACAAGTGGCTCACTTCTTAGGCCCTCTCATCCCCAGCAGACTGCATGCTCGCCAATCTCTCCGAGGATTTTCGCATTTACCTCCATCACCACCCCTACCAAACAAATTGAGCAACCACGGTGACATCACACACATCCTTGCCGCAGCCGAATCTTTACTTTGAACATTGACTTTCCTCTCTTCCTACTCGTACACTTCTCACTGCTTTTAGCAGTTTACCTCCCACACTGTATATTCTTCAGACCTTCCACAAGGCATCTCAATCAACCCTATCATATGTTTTCTCCATATGCACGAATACCACATACAAATCCATCTGATTCTCCAAGTATTTCTCAAACACATTCTTCAAAGCAAACACCTGATCCATACATCCTTTACCACGCTGTTCCTCCCCAAATCTGATGCTCTCAGTAACTATCCTCCCATACAACCTCTAGGTATGCTCAGCAACCTTATATCCCTGTAGTATGAACAGCAACCTTTATCCTCATTTCCTTTATATAGTGGCAATATACATGCATTCCGCCAATCCTCAGGCACCTCACCGTGATCCATACATACACTGAAAATCCTAACAAAGCAATTAACAACACAGTCATCCCCTTTCTTTAAAAAATTAAGCTGCAGTACCATGCACTCCAGCTACCTTGCCACATTTCATCATACGTAGGGCTTTCAACACCTCTCCCTTCACCAAACCACTCTCTATGGTTCTCGTTTCGCATACCGCCTCTACTCAAACACTCTACATCTGCCACCCTAACATCAAACCCGTTCAGCAAGCCTTCAACATACTTACTCCATCTTATTTTCCATAAAGTTTACTGATATTCGCTCAGTCCAAATCTTATCAGCCCTCTTTTTCAACTCTTGCACCAACCTCTTGACATCCTACCGTCTTCTCTTATATATCCCCTCTTATGAGTATCGCCCAGACGCCTCCATTTTTTCTTTCACTAGCAACTTTACTCTTTACTTGTATATCCCACCACTCACTACCCTTTCACATCTGCCCACCTCCTCCCTTTCGCATGCCACATGCATCTTTTGCACATGCCAGCAGTGATTCCCTAAATACCTCCCATTTCTCTCCCACTCCCTTGCTTCATTTACTTTCACTTTTAGCCAGACACTCAAACTCTCTTGGAATTTTTACACACTTGTCTCTTTTCCAAGCTCACTTACTTTCACTGCTCTCTTCACACCGATATTGTTTCTTCTTTCTTAAAGTCTCTACAAAATTCTCAGTCTTGCCTCCATTCACATCTAAAAGCCTCTCTTTAATGCCTGCTGACCATCTTTCCTACTCACATACTTACATTTTTGTATGTTCGTCTTCTTAAACAGGTATTCCCATTCAACGGTCCTTTATCAATATATAACTCTAAAAGCTATTCACGATTTCCTTTCATAACACTGAATACATTGGGCGCCCCACATATACCCTCAACAGCCTCATTACTTACCTTCACATTCAAATAACCTATCGCTAATACCCGGTCTCGTGCATCAAAACTGCTGACACACTCACTCAGCTGCTCCCAAAACACTTGCTTCTCATAATCTTCCTTCCCATGGCCAGGTGCATAAGCACCAGTGATAACCCATCTCTCGCCATCCATCTTCATGTTTACCCATATCAGTCTAGAATTCACATCCTTTCACTCTTTCATACATTTCAGGAGTAGTGCTACTCCTGCTTCAGGAGTAGTGCTGCTCCTTCCTTAGCTCTTGTTCTCTCGCCAGTCGTTGACTTTACTCCCTAGACATTTCTAAACTATTCTTTCCCTTTATCCTTGAGCTTTGTTTCACTCAAAGCCAGAACATCATAGTTTCTTTCCTAAAACATACCACCTGTTTCTCCATTACAGACATTCAGACACCCTAGCCTGAGCCCTCGAGAGGAGGAGCAATCCCCGCTTTGTCCCTTCTTATGTTTCCTCCTTTAGAAATTGAATATAAGAAGGGGAGGGTTTCCAGCCCTCCTCTCCCGCCCCCTTTTAGTCGCCTTTTGCCACACGCACGGAGTACGAAGGGGGCCAAGTGAGGATTTTTCCTCTAAGGCTCAATCCTCTGCTCTTAACGCTACCTCGCTAATGCGGGAAACGGCGAATATGTATAAAAAAAAAAAATATATATATATATATATATATATATATATATATATATATATATATATATATTAGATTACGCCCATCTATCTGATTCGTTGCCAAAGTATAATTTCTGGAATCGCTGCTTTACGAAAGACCTACATACTCTTATCAATATTTCAAACACACATACAGGGAATTTTCCTTTGGATATAGGATCCTACAATCTGACTATGTCTCTCATACAACTTGAGAAGCTTAAAAAACATACCAGAAACAAAGTCACACCTTTTCTCCTATGAAAACTGGTCAGTCCCAGGTCAGAGCTTAGTCTCCCGCTCCTGCATAGGAAATTACGGTCGGCAGCTGTTGCCTTCGTCTTTTTAAGTCTTGGCAAGTTGAGCAACTTATTCCACGGCTCATTTATATGCACACATACACCAAATACCCAAGGCTTCGGTAGGTATCAGGTTAGTCATATAAGTGCGTAATTCACTGGTGCTATCCACCAGCACGATGTAAGAGGTAGTTTTATGTTAAGTTTGCATAGTAAATGACCGTCACTGCCGCCTTGCGTGAACCAAAACCAGGTACGAGCCGAGGTGCAGCAGGGCCGTGATAATGGTAGAAGTCGGAGGAGTCCCAGAGCAGCACTGGCGTGGGACCCAGGGAAACACTGGTTTGGGACCCAGGTTACTACAGAGATTAGCGTGTCAAACCCAGACCACTCGACATGACCTGAGGCGCTGTGGAATCACCTCCGGACGAAGGAGCATAACCCTCAAGCGCTACTCCGGTATCCTAGACGTTCCCTGACCAGGTAGCCACACCCTGTAGGGCTCCTCGCGTACCCTGGCCTCCTCCTTGACTAGGTACCACCATGTCTTGTGCGGCTCCTCACACACATCGCGGGCCTGATTATCAATCGTCAACCACGTAACTATGCCTTGTACGGATCCCTCCCGTTACAGTAGACCATCCATCTTAAGTACATAGGTAGCGTTCCTCGTAGGGCTCCTCAGGTATCGCAGGCACATCTTGACGAGGCACCGTTACCTGCAGCGCTCCTTGGTTACCGTAGACCTTCCCTGAATGGGTAAGCATGTCTTATATTGGCGCCCTACTTCGCCACCAAGTAGCGCATCTTGCGGGGGTTCCTCGGGCACCGCAGACCATCACTTGGACAGGTGACATACGCCACCAGGGGGGCAGCGGCACACAGGTAAACAAGACTTGAATAATGTAGAAGGTTCGCTGCGAATAAACAAGTTACTCCCCCCCCCCCATCCTACCCCCCAAACCCCCCCCCCAAGCTGCATAAATGCATAAATGCATTTGTAATGTTGTTTGGAAAGTGGATGAGCGTCCGCAGAATGTAGTAAAAGTCCCGTGGATTAAATGCATATAAAACCTTTGCAGGGAATAAATTTCCGGCCGTGACAATATGGTCTACGGTGTGATGGATGGCAATCCTCTCTCTCTCTCTCTCTCTCTCTCTCTCTCCCTCCCTCCCCTGCCGGCCTGCTGCTAGGGAACACATATGAATATTTTACTCGCGAGCTGTGCACAAGTTTTGACGAACAATTCTATTTTGGAATATCTTTTTTTTCCCTTTCCAGCTGTAGATGCTCCAGCTTTACTCTGGCAGTTATGCTAACTCTGAATATATGAATGGTTTTATATCTATATCTATATATTTTTGCTCGTATTCCTTCATACAAACACACACACACATATATATATATATATATATATATATATATATATATATTTATAT
>JAYMFT010201374.1:0-11668 GCA_038088735.1 Panulirus argus
TATATATATATATATATATATATATATATATATATATATATATATATATATATATATATATATATATAATTTTTTAAGATATGTAATGAAAAGGCTGCATGATCAAAGAAACAATAAGGTTTTAATTTTCGGTAAACTCTAATCTGTGCAGTGTATAGATAGATCCGGAAATAATGGACGATTATACCATATCTTTTTTAAAGGTCCTGTTAAATGAAAACTTACAGCGGCTGTTGTGTGTGCGAGGCGGAGAGAATCTGTCTTTACAATTTTGTTTTGAAAGGAAGACGCGTAGAACAGAGGGAAAATTGTCGTCCTATTCCATATGTTTTCTTTGCTCTCTCTTTCGCACTCACATTCTTCCACATTCCCTTCTCATCAGTTTTCCTTCTCTAGTATGCTTTCCCCTTGTCTACCCCCGTGATTATGGAATTAAAGATGGCAATAATGATAGTTTTCAAGATATAACCAGAAAGCCAGAGATCCTTCCTGCCCCACGCACAACCGCCACGTTAAGTTTTCTCTTAACAAATCCTTTTAAAAGAACATGTCCTGGTGTATGCGTCCAATGTCTCTGCATTTATTTCTGGAGCAAAAGGTGAAGAGGTGAGAATCGTGAGAAGTGGCAATGCCGAAGCAAAAGGCAAAGGTTGCTGAGGTAGTGTGTGTGTGTATGTGTGTGTGTATGGGCGGGGGTGTCCAGCCCTCACGCCAGCCAGCTGTGACCCGTTAGAGCCGACACCGTCCGTGCACCGTAGTTACACAGTGCCTCTTGTGATACCCGACTCGGTATGTGATGAAAACACAATGTGCTCGAGAAACATAACACCACAACGTGTGATCATAGTTAGCCTCTACCAAAGGACAAATGTCAAATGAATAATTGTGAGGCCTCGACACACCTGCGTTGGGCAAATGCTGATGTAATAATATACTCGTTTTGTTGATCTCCATCAAGAGCTTACCGTTTCACCCTTAATGTGTGGTAATTGACTTTGCACTGCCGGCAATCAATGTTTCAACGATTGATGAATAGAAACTGTTTATGATGCGTGTTCCACCGTCGGGGTATATAATTTGATGCGTTGGTTTAAATATTTCACAACATTCAATTTGCATTCGTCAAAAACAAGAGCTGGATCAACACTAGGGTTGCCTGGTCACTGGATTGGAGGTAATCTCTCTCACACAGGACCGTCGCATACCAGTCTGGCTCATCCCGTGCTGCGTCGTGCGACGTGTGCGTTAACTTTTCATTGACGTGTAAGGACGAGACTGTCATTTTGCTTCCACGTCTGGCTAATGGTATGAAATCGCGTTCAGGATATAACAGAAAAGAGACGACCGCACTTGGGTCCAGGGGATGAAAGAGTGTGTCAGTACCTGTGTGAGGTTACACCTCAGTGTGCCTCACCGTGTATTGTAAATGGTGGGATTTGTGTAGCTATCCCTAAACGTGGGCTGCACATCTCCAGTAACGTTAAGACTTTCAGCCTCAGGCAGTAGCCTTGATAGCTGCAACTTACTACGCGAACGGTAGGTTTCCATGCTCTGGGCAGTACTGTGAGGCATCGCCGTGTGAACGATTGGATATCATGACCATGGCGACAGTGTAAGCTGCAGTTCAGCGTGTGAAGTGGAGCACGTTGTGCTGCAGACAACAAACTGAGTTGTTCCTCACAACCGACAGTGTGAGCTGCACCTCGCCATGTGACTCGTGGGACGAATATTCACTCCATAGACGTCAGCTCGTGAAGAACAACATGCTGATGCCGCCATCCTGTTCTGAATGCGTTCTGTCAAACCGATGATGTTCTTCAGCAAAAGGTGTGACAGAACGCAATCAGGTCGTGGGATCATTTGAAAGCTACTGAACTTTTTTTACCTGAGAATAATTTCTTGTATGAATGCAAAAACTTTACCGGTTTCATCTCTGTCCTATCATGAGTCATTTACTACAAGATATTATGTCTTTGAATATCTGGTACCATTTGCCTTCCTGTCTGTGGACTGTGTGGGCTCTGGCTCAGTAATTACGTAACATCTCAGAGGAATTTACGTAACATCTCAGAGGAATCAATTGGGAGTCATGCTCAGCTTGCTCCGTTATATCAGACACAGAAGCAAGTCATGTGATCATACAGCACAGGAAGGCGACATATTAGTTTAGCTTATTCATCATTGTACCAGATACATTAAGTCTTGACGTAACTCACTATCTTCGTTGAATATATCAAAAAATAATATCTTGAATGAGTCATTAGCAAGTTGTCTCGTTTACCGGTTTCTTTTTCCTATCTTGATAGGAGAGGGAGACCTGCTTTATCTTATCATTACGAGAATCAACGCGTTAACAGAAATCTTGATCTATTAAATGAGAAGTGTACGGCGAGGCAAAACTAAGAGGTAAGAAGTACTGCGAAAGGTTTAACGTACAAAACAAACGAGAGAACATGCGGCCACCTAGTGGGAGAAAGTCAGGGCTGCAACATCTTTTGAGTGTTGCGAAATTAATTTTATCCGCTCGAATTTGTAACAACTAAGCGTGTATTTTCTGAAAGGGATTATTCCATATGAATTACTACAGTCGAAAGCTAAGAATATTTCTGTTGCTAAACCATTGATATTGCTATGCTCTTACGAACTGGGCCTTGTAATTACTTATCCAAGCCCTTTGAAATAGGAAATCTCTTGTAGCAGCTTTACTGAGATTTAGGGAAACTGTTGGTAAATAGATTTATGATATGGTAAGATACTCCTTAATTCCAAGAAACCTTAATGTAGGGTGCTTATAATCAACGTATATTTATTTGTCTGTTATGAATATTACCCATCGATTAATCTTGCATGATCTCACCTGTACAAGATAACTTTCGAAATCTCTTTCGCTGTATCACCACTTTCTGCCCACTGTCTCACAGTCCCACGCAATAACCACCTGCACAAATACTCCTCCTGGACTCTTCCTTTTACAATATTTGGACTCCAAATATCGCAAACATCAAATATCTCATTTCTCTCTTGTTTCCATCGGCGGAGGAACTTGGTAGGATAAATCTACAGTTTAATACTGAATTCATATCGAGATTTTCGAGACGTTCTCTGACAGATTATATTAGGTAGGCAACGCGTTAAACATGGCAGCACCCAAAGCTTGGAGTGTGCAGGGCACCAGAGCAAACGATAGTCTTTGATCAGTTACGTTATAATTCATATTTTTTCTCCAGCTCATAGGCATCTAATTTGCTTAACCACTAAGTCATATTCCGCCCCATTTATTATTCTAATTCATCCGCCCAAAGTGGACTTTTATAACTTTCCCTTATATTGTTAAAGTGTTCAGCACACTGAATTTTTTATAAGCGTTCCGGCCAAACGCACCTCGGTCTTTTACCGTGAGTCTTGTGTACACAACATCGTTAGCGATCGAGCCAACTCGGTGTTTACCCATCAGCAAGCTATTTCCTCCAGAGCGTAATTTATGCCCTGAATAATAGATATCGTTTGGCAATATGCGTAAAGGATCGCCGATTAGTCAAAAAAAAAAAAACCTGTACGTCAGCTTACAATATTAATGATTCACAACCAACAGTTATGTTAGGGAAAAATATAATGAACAGTACTTCAGCCTTTGCTCTTGAAGAACTGATGTTACTTCTGTAATTGCCCATTTGTATAGTTCTTGGGGAGGGAGTTCTACAGTCGTTGGGGGGTCCAGTCTCAATATGACTCTCTCCCTCTCTCTCTGTTTCACTTCTGAAGAAGTTCTGTTTCACAGGTAGTTCATCTAGAGTTAATCCATGTGGATGGCTATTCTTTTTTTTTTTTTCCGCTTATAGAAGCACTGCTGCTTTTCACCAAAGCGTGTGTCTTGTATCCTGGTCTTTTCAACAATGTTCGGGTAAGTTGCCATATTCTTCAGTATACAGATATATCAACCTTATGGGTCCTTTCTGAATTCTCTGTATGATATGAATATATCTTTTAAAGGGTAACAGACATTACAATATGAATAGAATCGTTTTACTCAAATCACAAAAAAAGCAAAAAATGTCATTATCATTAAAAATTCTAGTTTCACGAACGCGCACAAGTAACTATTTGCTAAATTCAGTTACTCAACAATACCTGGAGGTGCATTAGAATAAATTACATTTTTCCTTAAAGTATACTAACAAACAGGTTTATGATAACTTACGAACGATATTGAGTACAATGAGAATTTTGGTGCAATTTGATGCAGGGAACTGACAGTCTTAGACACTCAAAAAACGTAGATATTCATATAACCTTACCTGTCTTAACCAAACGCTTTTAACTCTTCAGACGATTACATTTTGTGCTTAGTGTTATCTTTACCGACCATGTCTCATGAAATTATTTTCGGGATCTTTCTTCTTTGGTTTACCAACAGTGAGGAAAAGTAGGAATGACAATATGTCTTCAGTTTCTCTACTTGCAAAGCCTTATTACTTGCTTCTCAACCTCCACTCGTTCCACATCTACCTCATTACGTGATCTTTAGCCCCAAACAGCTCTCACTAACCACTCAATACCTGCTCACCAGTCTCCACGGTGCCACACAGACACACTTTTCTCACGACCTGTTCCTCCACATTTATTTTACTCTCATCCTTCCATTACCTCTTCCACGTGTCCTACACCTCCACGTCCGCATTATAATCTCTTATGAAGATCAGTTCGTCCCTCCCAGACCTCCTGATCACCTGCCAGCTATTCCTGAGTTGTGTCACCATTATCACTTTCCGTTCCTCGCTGACCTCTACCTGCCTAATCTCCACTTTCCTCACCTGCCGGCACCTCCACCTGCAGCCACCAACATCTGTATCATCCCCACCTGCACCTGACCAGCCTCCACCTTCTCATCACCTGCATTCTAACTAACCACTTATGGCCAAACAACGGTTTATGCACCATACCTCGTACGGTAACATACGTCAAGGAATGTGTGTAGGTAAAATAGATAATGATATTTTCACTGTCACTATCTTCCAGCCTCGTGCTCTTAAGATTATATACTGGAAGAAGGTATGATGTCTCGGAAGTAATAATCGTTATTTTTCCCACTCCAATTTTCACTGAGTTAAGGATAGAGATAGAGAGAGAGAGGAGAGGAGAGGAGAGAGAGAGAGAGAGAGAGAGAGAGAGAGAGAGAGAGAGAGAGAGAGACTATAATACATAAACAGAATATCAATTCAAATGTCGTATACAGTTCACTCGTATTACACCTCTTTTTATACATGAACAGTCACCAGATAATTGGTATCATATTTTACAGCAAATTAGCTTTTAACGAGTGACGGCATCATTCGTAACGTTACATTTGCTGTCATTAGATACTGAGAAAACACCGGTACAAATCATATTAGAGCCAGTTTTCGCTACAAGGTTCACCAAAGCACAGTCTGTGGTAATTATTGATTTCATCCAACTTGATGAACTGAGAAGTGAACTACATTTTGTTTTCCTAAGATGTCCTATTTTATCTAATAATTCAGTGTTCGCTAAAAAATCCTGAAGTCTGTCCTAGATTCAAGCAAGGATTTTAATGTGATCTGATGTGGAGGCAATGAGCCGGTTTACAATACATGATAACGAACTTGAATATATTTAACCTTCCCTGTTACAAACGTGTGCCATTTAGAGGTGAACAGATGCCTTCAATGTTCAGCAATAAGATAGAAGTCACACACGTATGTTTGATATATTTTCGTTTGCGTTTTGCAGAGAGCGATATAAAAAAGTAAAAGGCTACAGTGTCACACCAATTTAGGTTTCAGTTCTCTCAGTTTTTTTTTCTAAACAGATACATATCATCCTTCACTCGGCTGCTTGACACTTTCTCATAATCTGGTCCTGAACTTCCAAACCTCATTTCTTTTTCCGTTATCCAACACTAATCTCCAGCCCTCCCATCTCAGCTCTCTCATTACTACTTATAAACCATTCCAGCCGCCTCGTTTCCTCCTCGCTAACGGCTTGTTAACCTCCAGCTGTCCTACCTCTGCCATCTCATTACCAGCCCATTAAGATCCAGCTGCAATATCTATTCTTTCTCGTTACCTGTTCATTCGCCACAAGTTTCCACACTTGCACCCTCTCATTAACCGTTCACTGAGAGCTCCAGCCGTCACAGTGCCACTTGCTCATAATTCTCCAGTCTACCACATCCACACTGTTTCTTTGTCTCCTCGTTAATCACCGACTTCTCGTTACGCACTCATTTAATTCAGCTACTGCACCCCCAGCCTCTCATTACCTGTTAGCTAACCTCTAGCCTCCCAAATCTACCTACTTAACCTCTCATTAACCTACAATCTCTCCAGCTGTACTTTCTGATTACCATTTCATGAGACACTCCTGCGGCCACAACTCTTTCTCATTACCTCCTTAACTTCCAACCTCCCCACTTACACTATCTCATCATCTTTTCGCCACCTCCTCGTTCACCTCCATCTGCCAGTCCCACACATTCTAATTACCAAACCAGCAACTACCAATTGTCAGGCCTTTAGCTTCTCCCTGCCTGTTCATTAAGTCCCAGTCGCCCCGCGTCTACCATCTCATTACATGCTCAAAAACTCCTCAACGTCTCATTTCCACCTTTTCATCACCTGGTCATTAATCATGAGCCGTTCCACTGCCAGCCTCTTATAATCATTACTCATGAGCTGCTGTCGGCACCACCTCCACCTTCTCCTTACCCGTTCAAGTCTCTCCACCTTACTTATTCCCTCGATTATTCAATCATCATCAATTGCCGCACCTTCCATGAGTGTGTGTGTAGGGGGGAGGGGGGGGGCCGTCTGTGAACCCGCAGGGTGTAAACACCAAGTCGAGTGGTGATTATTGGATACTTGATCACCCTATGATCATTATTCGGCAGCTGAATATGAAAAAAAATCGTGATATCTTATTCTGATCACAAGGCAAAGCGGTTGCTGATGACAGGCGAAGAAGAGGCCGTTGTATTATCATAGTATAAATCTTAGTTTCATTTTATACTGTACTCCGGGTACATTTCCTAAGCTGGTACGCTGTGGCTGTTGCCTGTAAGACTGATTCTGTCGACCGGTTTAACTTGCTAAGCCACTGTAGATATTTCAGTTACTGACCAGTCGTAAAATAGTGACTTTAATGGTCTTCCTCGGTCGTAAATCAAAAACTAAAACCTTAATTCACTAGACTCGTCATGAACGACCTGAATTAGAGAGGTCATTAAGCTAGGGATCAGCCGCTGACGATGGGTAACGCTACAGGAGCTGGTTAACTGACAACACCTGAGTTCGTACACAAAAGGAGTTGGTTAGTTAGCAAGGGAACTCCCGCTGTGCACACAGCAGCCGTGTGTCTGGAAGTTAGACTTACGTTACTAACATAAGCTAAACTGCATAGCATTTAACGCGGTATAGGCAAAAGACACAGACATATCATTCAAAAGATCAGATGCATTGGATCCGGGATTTGTATACATAGTGACTGCCTTTTTGTTTAAAGATGCATATGAATATGGACTTCGTTTTTACATGTAATGGATGAATCTACAGGATGATGATAATGATAAACAGAATATGACTGAAAGCAAATAATAAAGACGTTGATGAACATGAAGGTGAAAATGAAAATAATGAGCTTTAAAGAGAAGGAACAACACGAAAATGATGAAAATTGATGGTGAGGGAACTGAAGATACGAAAAAAAAAAAAGACGACAGTGAAGGGCCTGAAATACAACTCATCGATATGAATCCAAATTCGTCAACGACTGTAGTGATGAACGTCACGCACCGTGCCAGCAAATGCCCGGGGATGTGATAAGCGAAAGCAGCATGAGAACACACACCCTGAAACATGTCGCATCCATGACAAATATATAGCATCCGCGGGTGGGATGATAGATGTAGATTCTTGCACCATCAGGGATTAATGAAAACAGAAATCTGTTGTGACTACGACAGTTTCCAGAACCATGAAAGGGATGGAACATGCAGATTATGCACTTGGTAGAAGCGCTGAACACGGAGGCTTACAGAACGGGAAATGAAAGGAGTGAAATTAACAGGAAACAAAATGAACAAAGATCGAAGAAATAATACAGAAAGATATGAACAAAGCGCGAAACAGAACTGAAGACAAATAAAACATATCAGAAGGTAAGTTACAGGAATGGTAGTGGCCTTGAAAATACATGGGGAAAGAAAGATGCCCGATGAGGCAAACTTTACTTCATATCAAAGTCATTTTTCTTTGTTTATGTTGAAGCCTTCAGTCATGGACTAAAGTCCACATCAAGGCTGGGCCTTAAGTGTAATACAGAGAGGATAATGGATAGGAAAAAGAAAAGACACGGGAAAGTATTTACGAATATTTGAGAAAGTGGAAGACCTGTCTTTTGGAGTATGGATATCATATGCTTAAACCTAACAAGAGACCAAAATTTACCGTAATAACAACAAATTCCAGCCAGAATATGATAACGCCATTCCTGCATTAAACTATCGAAACTCTTTCCTCCTCTTTTACAGAAAACTTTATGGTAGAACTAGCTAGAAGGATGGGGACAAAACACCAGAGAGAACATTTTTGCCTCAGATATTCAACAAAGGACAACAATGAGAACAATGGAAAATGATTATCCAAGGGGTCAAAAATAAATGTAAAATAATGTGAAAAATATTATATACGAGTATGAATATGTGAAACCAGCTTTTTTTTTTTTGAGAGAGAGAACTATAGGTTAAAGGTTCATTTACCTTCACTTAAATGCCAACGATAAAAGTTTCCTCGTGATCATTATTGAAACATGGCTAAATAAAACAGCATAGAAAGATGGAGATATAGAGCAATTTGAAACCTTTCGTGCTAACAAAAAATAAGCACTAAACAAGGCGGAATCGCAATATATGTGCATAAGAGATCAGAAGACAGACTTGTAATGAAGATTAGCCCTAAGAAATGTGAGGTATTTGCAGTAAACATTCCAGCGACAAACACAATTATTGGAGTGATATATCGGCCAACCAACACGACATTCGAGGAATTCAATGCATTACCGACGAGAGTTGACCAAATGCTAGAGTTGGAAAAGAACTCCATAACCGATAATGATATGGATCGGAGATGTAATATCGGAATAACGCTGTCCGTATTTATCATTTCCTAATTCAGTCTATTCCATCTAATTTCTGTCGCTTTACTGTAAAAGTATTCTCTACAGCTTTTATAAACAAATTATGTTATTGTTATTTTCACTTTATATCCTCTGGTTGTTCTATCCCTACGTCTCTCGTGGAATATTCATTGTTTACGTCATCAATCCGGTTTAAAAACCCGAAGGTTATCATTAGGTTATCCCTCACTCATCTCTCTTCCGTTGTAGGCAGAAATAAGTCCTGTAGCCAGCCTTTCCCTGCAACTCTGCTTTCTTGATCCTGGTGCCATCTGTTTTATCCTCCTCTAACTTTCTCTAATAGCTCTTTGTGCTTCTTTAGAGCCAAACTTGATAAGCATATTACAATTTTGGGCTTATGCAGGACGCGAATAGCTTGCCGAATATTTCCTTATTTACGTACTCTCCAGTTTATCTCCTCTGCGCGCGCGTGTGTGTGTGTGTGTGTGTGTGTGTGTTATATCACAACAACACTTAAAGAAACAACTGTCAGATAGGCTAACGAACTACCCAGCCACTTCCCGTAGTTGGAGCTTTCTCGAGTGAAAGGCACATAAGATGTATAATAAAGTCTTCATAGTCAAGAAAATTACTGCGGGTGTGAAACAGGGAACGCACGAGCCTTCTCTCTCTTGTCTTTCCTTCCCCACTATTCCCCAGCATCCTCCTCCCCCTCTGGTTGATCTGTCCTCATATTTAATAACAAATCAATCTCTTCCTCGTTCCCTATCAACAGTGGTGTTCATCAGGATTCGTTCCCGTCTCCTGCACTCTTTCTCCATTGTAACAACGATATCTTTCTTCATCAGATACTCATATGCTGATGACTCACCAATGCCTTTTTCCTCTTCTTTCTAATCCCCTTTATCCTCCCTTGCTTGAGCTATGTCTCGTCTCACCACAACTTCGTTTAAACTCCCTCTAATTAGAAAACCAGAAACAAAATCCCGGTTGGACAGACATAACTGGGTAGGTCTGATGCCATTATAAACCAGATATCTGCACACATCTTTCTCTAAGACCTCTCGAAAGTTTCCCATATCCATTGGTAACTATGTAATTCCACTTTCATAACACAGTAAACA
Source organism: Panulirus argus (assembly GCA_038088735.1). Classification (NCBI taxonomy): domain Eukaryota; kingdom Metazoa; phylum Arthropoda; class Malacostraca; order Decapoda; family Palinuridae; genus Panulirus; species Panulirus argus. The sequence continues at coordinate 10,275 of JAYMFT010201374.1, forward strand.
AACTTGGTATCACTCTACTATAACATCCAGCCCATCTTGGAAACCTTATCTTACGCAACTAGCTAAATCTGCCTCAAGGAAACTAGGAGCATTCTTCAGCTACCGTAAATTTCCTCCTGAGAACAGTTGCTCTCACACCTGAAAAGAGTTCTACCCCAGTATACATACTAGACTCGAGCCCAAAGCGTACAGACAGTGACTCTCCCACTGTGGCCTCATAAGTCGATCTGTCTAGCCATCGCCAGAGCGTTGGCTCTCACTTTCTCCTCCAGAGATTTTACTCCTGCCGCTTGTGCACCCTATCATAAGCTAGACCAAGCAATACTCGGAAAACTACTGCGTCAGAAGATCAATGTGCGGCCGTTGGCAACTAAATTGTCGATCGCTGTGATATCTTTTTCCTTTCCCTTGCAAACCAAGACTTTGGAACTCTGTTACAGTTGAAGTTACGACCTGACCCCTTTCAAAAGATAGGCTTTCCATTTCCTCCAGAATGTTTCTACTATTTTAGCCTTTCTCTCCTTGGTTCTCCTTCTCATTAACCCTTTTCGTAATTCAGTTTAGGTTTGGCTTTGATGTATACTTTTGTCCATGACAGAAGCTTCGAACACCAAAAAAGGTCCAGGCCAAAAACTCTATGCATGGTAATGGAAGAAAACAAATTTCTATTTTCCTCGATGGATGTCTTGCAATACAAGGTCTGGGGTTCTCTTCTAGAAGACTGGTCATGTTTCCTGAATATTTCCCAGTGTTATTCAAGCTGTACGTAGTCGAGAAAGAAAGATAAGGTTTTAAAGAGAAGCACATCTGCCTTGTTTCTCACTGTAACCTGAGTGAGGTTCAATAAAGACGAGAAACACATTCCGAAGTAACTAAGTGACTGGAGCTTTCAACATAAAGGAAAAAATTACTATTGAACGCATATATATATATATCAAGCTTCTACAATCCGAAACACTAAGTAAAGCTGAAAAAAAAATGTGGCATTTGTTTATACTTTGTAAAATTCACTTTTTGAATGATTACTAGAGTTATGAATATAGAGAAAATAACTCGACACTGACGAGTTTTGGTTTATACCAGCCTCAAAACAGCCAGTCTCCTTCAGTCTGTGGAACAGAAACATTTGTTTCTCTTTGAAAAGAAGTTCAGTAACAAACAGATATATGAACAAAAACAAAAGACTTGGAATGAGTCGTAGAGGGGGCCCCTTTAAACCGTCTGCAGTTACTATTAGAAATAATGGTAAAAAATTATGATGAAGTACTAAGAAACAGGCCGACCCCCGCCATAGAATACTCAGATTACAACGGTCAGGGAGGGTCAGGACGGGGGGTGTCGTTCAATGTAAACAATGACTTTGATATATAACATAGAGAGCCCCCTACCAGTTA
>JAYMFT010201385.1:0-11668 GCA_038088735.1 Panulirus argus
ATATATTTATGATGTCTGGATCCTGCATGGCCAGGGAAGGAGGGACAGAGACGGTGAGGGGAATGTTGAGATCACATCTGAAATCGCTGCTCACTAAATATACAGATGGTGCGCAAATCACTGCCCACTAGATATTGCTGCAGAGTTCACTGCCCACTTGCTATATATATAAATGGTGGAGGAATCGTTACCCACTGGATATATATGTAGACAGTATATCTGTGTGGGGTTCGACAGTAAGTGGTGTAAGCAGTGGCTCTAGTATGTCATCTTTTGTCAGGCTTTCCTGCCCCCTGTGTCTGTTTATTGAAGTAGATTTAGTTAGTATAGATATACTGGAAGTTTACGACCGATAGTTTGGAGTTACTGAATAGCACGCTGCTATGTGAGAAGAGCAGTTATGTCTAGCCAATTAGTCTAATCTTCCTTCATAGGTATTCAGGTGTTGTGGTCGCTCTTCCACTGAGACGGAACGCAAAATACATTTCCTTCTGGCGATGAATATCAAATAAGGATTCTGTAAACCTCTTTACACGGACTTGAAAACCACCCCCCCCCCACCACCTCCCGTTTTCCCAGAAGTCTTCTAGAGGTTTACATGAGTTTACCTTTCATCTCGCCCGTGTTATTGTGGCAGTTCTGTTGCGAAGTGTTTGGAGGTAAACCAGACGTTGTCCCATTGGAGAAAAACTGGTCGTTTAGTTTCCCATGTGGTGGTTGTGTGGTGGTGTTCCTCCTGGCCGTGGCGACGTGACCGCCACAGTAATAATCCCTCAGTGTGGTCGACGGGACACGAGGTCTTCCTCCTGAAGGAGATAAGGAGGAGGAGGAGGAGGAGGAGGACAAAGAGGACCATACCATTTTCCCCCGGCACGAGAAATCTGTTCCTCATTCCCTCCCCGTCTTTTCAAAAGGGCATTATTCTCCTAACTCGCTCGTTAGACCGCGAGACGCAAGCTTTACGACACAACGATGAGCTTCCTTCCACGAACCTAAGTAACGCGGGGGCGTTACGTAACGCGTATGGCAAGTGAATGTAAAGTAGACCGTACCGTCTGTGGCCCAGGACGCTACACGCTAGCCCAGGTAACCCCGGAGGTGCGCAGCCAAGGAAAGAAGCAGATAAGTGTTGTAGATCATAACAAGACAACGGCGTGTGTGGAGCGAAATGCCTCTTCGGGATTTTGAAAACCACTGTGACTGCGTGTGATCTGAGGGGGAGAGATTGGGGGGGGGATGGTCTTCTCTGGTGATTTAGTGTCGAATCCACGGGTGTTTCATGGGTCCCCTAGCTTGTAAGGTGTTGAGAGGGTGGTTCCGTTGTCTAGCGGTGCCCCGTGGACTCGAGAGAGGTTGTCCAGGGTTTGCCCAGCGGTTCCCTGACGCTGTGGGAACATTCAACAGAGAGAGAGAGAGTGTAAGAAAGAAAGATAGAGAGACTGTATAAAGATCCTTGCAGAGGTAACAGGCCAAAGACACACTCGTATAAGGATGATGGAGCTGAATGCCGAGAGACGGAGGACGAACGCATAAATACACCGGAAACGAGAAAGCCCGGGAAGTGGTCAGGTCATTAACGATCACTCATGAGCCGGGAGAAGACGTGTCGTGTCCCGGAGAGATGTACGCTGGAAGAGGGACGGACGGACGGACGGGCCTTTGATGAAGTCTCGCTCGTTCTGGGGGGCTTTTAGTGGAGAGTCCAGGTGATTTTGCTTGATGTGGTGTGTGCGAGGAGGTGGGGGGAAGATAGTGCGACACGGGAAGGGTGGAGTGCCTTGCATGTATATTATTTTGGCGGGAGTTTGAGGGAGGGAGGGAGAGGGGGGGAAGGATCGTGCTTTGAGGTGAGCCGATGTGGTTTGAGGGGGGCGCGGTTACCCCCGGTGGGAGGAAGTGGTGTGTGTGAGTAACCTTGGAAATGGTTTCGAGTCTTGAGGTGGGTGACGCATCCTGGTGGACGGTTGGCGCGTCCTTGCACCGTCTCCCAAGGAGGTGGGTGCGGGGAGGGGGGGAGGTGGTTCTTCTTCTTCTTCCCCTGTGGGAGCCGGCAAGCCCTCGGGAGAAAAACGGTTGGCACCTCACGGACACCCACCTGACGAAGTCTCGCAATCTGCAGGTGCTTAGTTGGAGGTCTTCCTCCGGCTCTCTCGTCGTGGTTCAAGGAGCTCAACTTTAAGCTCCTCCCCAGTGGGCTCCAGCGAGGCCCCAGGAGGATCAACCCGCCATAGACATTCCCCCAGTGGTCATCACCCTCGGGCAGGTTTCTCTGGACTCTTCGTCTTCCCCAAAGCAGTGGAAACAGAAGAGGTTCTCTCTGTCGTCCTGGTGTGAACGGCAGCCGGTGTAAATTGTCCTCAGGAAGAACCCCTTTTATTTTGCCTCGTCGTCCAAACACGTTCGCGCAGACCTTGAACCGGACCTCGGGTCTGGGTAATTCTCGGCTCTGTGACTTATCGCTGTTTACGCCTGCGTGCGTCCGGCATTGTGTGGTGTGTGTGTGTGTGTGTGTGTGTGTCGCGGATCCAGTCATCCGGCTCTCAAAGTCCGTGACGATCGCAGACGATGGCTCGTCGTGATTAACTGCTGTAGATGTTATTCAGGACTGATTGGTTGTTAAGGGATCTAACAGGTCGTAAATCCTGGGGTCTCTCCTCATCGTTTCTGGTCATGTAAACAAGCCCGTTGGTCTCTGTGAATGGAAAAGAAGAGAACGAAACGTTCGAATTCTGTTCCTTAAGCGTTTTTATCATTATGGCATTAGGTCCTACAGTATTCTGGGGTTAAACTTCTTATATGTTCTTTAAGAGATTACGGCACTGTTTTCATTGACTATGTCGTTTGTATTAAAGACTTCTAGCACGACGGTACGACCACTTGAGCACGACGGCACGACCACTTGGGCACTAAGGTACGACCCTTGAGCAAACGATGGCACTTATGAGCACGGTGTAACGACCCTTGAACGCGACGAAACGACCATTTGAGCACAGCGCTCTAAGGTTTCGAACTAACCCTGTCACGTTCGCATGACGGTGATGGCATACGACAGCCGCGGCACGAGAGAGAGAGAGAGAGAGAGAGAGAGAGAGTGGAGTGCGTGAGAGTGGAAGGTATGAGAGAGAGAGAGAGAGAGAGAGAGAGAGAGAGAGAGAGCTCAAAGCTCTCACTGCCTCAGAAACGCCTGTGTTTGTGGAGCTCGGCCGGTTACCGTGCAAATATTTGCTTGTCTGACGAGCGAATTGTTTTACATACATTTTTTTTCCTACTGCTTTCATTTTTAACGTAATAGCTTTTCAGTGTTTAGATTTTTTATCACGTGGGTGGAAAAGTTGCTTAAGTATTATTATAACATCTTAAGAAGGTTGGCTAAGGATAATGGTGAACAGTTGACTCAGCAACCTCCAGGAGGTAATTGTCCCATTTTTTGTATATATTTTTTGCAAATGTCACCATCTATTTGCTTGTATTATCATTTTATAGATATAAACTTACACGTTTGCCTCTTGTCTGGAGGCGAGAGTCTCGTCTGTCTCCGAAATGTCGGCTTCGGTAGTGGGGATCTGTGATCTGCTGCAAGAAAAAAAGGTTTGGATTAAGAGTATTTTTGCATACAGGAAAATCGTAACCCATATAATTTTACAATGAGTGATTATAGATTTTTTTTCCCTTGTGGGAAATCACCTTAATCAGTATTTATACACTGTTCTGACGGCGATTGGCAAAGTGAGAATACTCACTTAGTGGCATTGATTGTCATATATGTCTTGAAGGGGACCTCAAAATTGTCTTTGAGTTCTCATTAGAACATATTCTGTCTTGGCCATAGTACTGTGTGTGTGTATGTGTGTCTGTGTGTCTGTGTGTGTGTGAGTCTGTCTGTGTGTGTGTGTGTGTCTGTGTGTTTTGCAGTTGATTAGACGTAAGTTGTAGACGTAAGCTGTCGGTACCTGGGGCCCGCGAGCCCTTGGTGCTGCCTTTTGACGCAACCACACACACACAGCGTAAGAAAAAGTGATGAAAAAAAAAAAGAAAGAGAGCTTCCGTCTCACCTTGGCCTGTGAGCGCAAGACTTACACAAGCCCTTGAGCGCCAAGATACGATACCCGAACGCAGCGGTACGACGCGAGAGCGCAGAGTTACGATCGTTGATTGCACGACTCTTGGTCAGGCGCGAAGAGGTCGTGTTGAGGGTCACGACTCCCCATACCCAAGGGTCGTATCGTAGTGCCATCGTACTTTGGGGTCGTTCCGTGTAGTGCAGTCATAAACAAGGGTCGTATCGTGTCGTACCATCACACCCAAGGGTCGTACCGTCGTGCTCGAGTAGTTGGACGGAAGCGAAACACTATTTTTTTCCCCTACGCTTGTCATAAGAAACGAAGACATGTACTCAGGAGGCGAATTAAGGTGATTCGATGTAATTATCCTTTCTCATGGTCTTCATTTGCACTCCATTACGTAGCATTAAAGTTTATGACTTGAGAACGCCCCTGGGAAGGCACCTACAAAAGAACCACAAGGTGAGAGGAACTCGCTCGGGGAGAGCAACTGAAGGTGAAGGGGAGATGGGAAGATTATACCATGCTCCTTAACTCCCCGTGGGAGGGTATGGTGGTGGTGGTGAAGGATCCTTGTGGGGAGGGGGAAGGAAAACATATTCGTCCCTGACATACAGACACACACACACTCCGAACAATGGACGGAGGTGGGAGGACACTGCTGTTATGGTGAGAAATATTTGATGTCGAAGAATCCATGAGAAATATTCAGTCCGGCTTCATGATGATGATGAGAAACAGGCAAGTTCGTTGTAATGGTCTACATGTGAAAAAGAATTCGAGGTAGTGTGAATATAACTACAGGTCACCAGAACCCGTGAAAATCATGCCACAGGTATAAATGTGAGGGACGCCTAATCTTGGTCCTTCTGAATTATCAAAGTACTCCCTTAAAAACGCTTATTCTTGTTTCGTTCTAGCGAAAGCAAGATTCTGTGGATATTATTACCCTCGACCAGTTGGTGTCTCTACGGTGAAATTAAAGTAAACCTTTCCTTCTGACTGGTATTCTGACAAATATCCTCTAGAGCTACCATTCACTCTCTCTCCATCACGCATCCTACCACACACACACACACACACACACACACACATATCACTCAGGGCTACCATTCACCCTGTCCACCCACCACAACGTACCACACATGCTCCAGTGCCAGCAATCGCCCTGCACCACGAACCCTACCACACACACACACACACACGCACACACACATCCCCCAGATGTACTACCCACCACCCTCCCTACCATGCCTGAGACGACTACCCCCTCCCCCCTCAGGCACCCTGTACCACTTCCCTCCCTCCTACCATACCCCAGAACCCTGCCATCTTAAGTCACGCTCAGAAGTCGCAAACCTACAACTGATGCTGCGGACTCTCGTTGCCTCCAGGCGGCGGCAGCGTCTACCCTCCTCCCACTGAGAGAGAGAGAGAGAGAGAGAGAGAGAGAGAGAGAGAAGCTGCTGCATCGTCATTAGCATAACAAGGGGACCAGACCGTGTTGCGTCCATCCATCCGGATCCCTTATCTCTCGCACGGGGGGAATCGGATCTCCCGCCAGACTCCTCTATCCCTGTGCTGTCTCAGATCAGCGCTAGGTACCACACGTGTCCGCCCCTGAGATAGCATCGGCTGTGAGAGAGAGAGAGAGAGAGAGATGGAGGCGGGCGCTGCCCAACCTGATCGTAGGGGACGACTTGGGAACGAGTCTGTGGTAGAAGAGAGATAGAGAGAAGAGGGAATTTAGCGTCTTTTGTAGTAGGTTTTGGGGGTTTTAAGACACGGACTTCTCCAAGAGGTTTTGATACGAGTACTACTCCAAGAGGTTATAATGAGCAAGTGCTACTCCAAGAGGTTATAATGAGCAAGTGCTACTCCAAGAGGTGTTAGAAATGGATTTTCCGTGTGTGGCTCCACATATGACGACATGAATTGTAAGCTTTGTTCTCTTCGTTCGGTCCTTCTCGCGCCAGCCATGGGAGAAGCTTGCCCGGCTGACTTGCCTTCCTCAGGTAAGCTCTTAAGTGATGGAAAAATTTTCATGCTCTCTCCCTATACAGAAAATATATTACCATCAGCTACGGGATTTGCATCAGGTATTCAGCTCTCTCTCTCTCTCTCCTTGCCCCTCTACCCTACAAGGATCATCTGCGAGATACGTACACCCGGTTATTCGAGGGAAACCGTAAAAGGTCAGTCAGGGTCAGAGGCCACGCTACCGCAAACCTCCTCCCCCTCCCCTCGGCAATCAGGTGCTGTTGCTTTAGGGGCTGTGTAGGGAAGGGATAGTTGACGTGGGAGAGAGAGAGAGGTAAGTGTTTAAGATGTGTGGAGAGATTTTAGGGGTTGTGGTTTGTAATATTGTAATGATCAAACGATAGCCTGAGGACATACGGGGAGACGGTTCTGTAATTACAGTTGAAACGGCAACGGGTGTACAGTCATCAGACATTATGTCATGTACAGTCATTGTCATGCTGTCTCTGCCAACTCAACGGAACCCGTGTGACGGTTACGTCGACGATATAAAATACAGTGTCGGCACGTCACTCATAGCGTCGTCACCGTCTAAAGTTTCAAAGGTGTGGAGTTTCTCATCTGAATAAGAACATGGCGCCTCTTCCTGTATCCAGTATCGAGAATATCAATGCTACCTCTGCCGTCGTTTCTTCTTCTTCCATAATCCGGCATCTGACTTAAGCAATGCCGGATATGGGAAAACATGCCGGTTTATAGGAGCATATCCTCCGTTTTAGATGTTTTGCTCGATAAATTTTTGACACCTCCCACTAGTCTCCTTCCTCGTCACATGTTCTTTGAGGTTGTGGTCATTATTGCATCTCTCCTCCCCACTAATTGGTCATCCTGGCCTTTAATGTAGTTTTACCAGTAAACCTGCAATCCCGTTTTCTCCTGTACATTAACCCCTCCATTTCTGATTCGCGTTTTTCATTATTTTCTTTCGTCAAACTCCACCGTCTTTCCCTGCCGTCATAACTTTCATCATTGTAAGTCATCCCGTTTCATATTTGGAGCTCAACTTGTCGCGTCTCACTCTTGCCAATTGTCACCTTTCACTGACAGTAACCAGTTCTGCCCATTTTTTCTCTTATTCCCCCCCACTGAACCTCAACGATCTCTCCTTTTGCTTTTTATATCAGTCTTCGGGCATTTTTGTGTCCCCTTATCTAGTTGTCACACACACCACTTCCCCGTTTTCTCTCTGAATTGTTTCTATATTTTTTTCCTTCGTTTTTCACTTTCATTGTTACATTACGAAGTATTTCTCGGAGTACGACTGCACGACCATTAAGCACGACGGTACCACCCTTGAGCACGACTCTACGACTCGGATACGTTGCCCTGTCTAAAAGAAAAAGGTAACGACGCACTCAGGGGTCGTATCTTGCTTAAGGGTCGTGCCGTCTTGCTCGTGGGGGGTCGTAGCGTTTTCTTCGAGGGTCGTGCCGTCGTGCTCAAGAGGTTAACGACCCTTACCTTAAAAAAAAAAAAGAAAATTAGTTCCCTAAAGGTGTAAGGTTTTTTGAGGGTTCCAACAGTAGTACGGACGGGACAGCTCGCCTGTAATTACGGGTCATGCTCGTGGGCGACGCGTGAAGCTTCGAACGGCCCCCCCCCCTCCCCCAACCCCCCCATCAAGAAGGCAACACGTAAAATGGGGCCCCCTCTAAAGACAATGGTTGAGGATCGATTCCAGCGAAACGAGGGTGGTAATTGCCAGGTATTAATGTATAAATCACACACACACACACACACACACACACCAACACCTACGTCTTCTAAAATGGTTCCATGAAAATGCCTGGGTTTCGTTTTGCTGCTAGAGGTGAAGTATCATCATTATCTGGTTTTTGTTATGGTTTCAAATGACTAGCAAACGCTCGGCATTGGATGACAGAGCAGCAGCCCCCCCCCCCTCTCCCCCCCTCCCCGCGGCCCGTCTATTCCTGTGTCTGCGGCTATAGTTCAAAAGGTTTCTAGCAGCAGAATTGTCCACAATCATTATTTCGCGTTTAGTCTCCGTAAAACTTTTTTCTTCTTTTTTTTTTTTGCCCCGTAGAGCGTTATAGAGCGTTCTGTTCTGGAACAGCGAAACATCATCGCACGAGCAGAAAGTTTCCGAACGCGGTTCGAGAGAGCGCGCGCGCGCGCGCGCGCTCGGGGGAGGGGGGGGGGTGGGGGATGTTGGTGGGGAGGGTCGGAGTTCAAGAGTTTATTATCATAAGTGGCGGTTATGGGGGGTGGGACGATGGCAGCAGCAGCAGCAGCAGCAGCACAGACGATAGCCGGTGTTGCCATCGCCGTGGGTGTGCAATTCTCGCCCGACTGAAAAAAGGAAATACCGTTCCGATAACGTACATATTCGTTCAAGCTGAATACGCAATGATGCAAGAATAAATGAGGTAGATGTTTATCCGTAATCCGACTCGCAACAGAAAAAAAAAGAGAGATTCGTTAACTCGTCTTTTAAGACATTTTTAGGATTGAATCCGCTTTAAGCTTCGTCTCCTCCCGTCTGAGGCGAGACAAATGACAGTCGCTGCCGCGATAAATGGCGGGTGTGAATTTGATAAGTAGGGCGCGAGTGGAGTCGTGATTCCTTTGTGGCTGTATACCAAGAAGGGCCTCGTTTATCTCGTCATGTCAGTAGCAGCGGGTTGTGGTGGACAGTCCTTTGTATGCGCACATATATATGTATATGGCCGTCCATCTGTAGGTTATGGGAAATGCATTTTGCTCGCTATGTACTTCTTGATGATTACAGTAATTTCCCGTAATTTTTTTTTCTTCATTTCCTAAAGGAAATTGTAACAGAAAAACGCTGGTTGAACAAGGGCAGTATAGAGAAAGTGGTTCGGTTTTTATTACCGAAGCGGCGTATGTAGCGATGAGGACCACGTTTGGTCTTATAATCATCCTTAACGCGTGAAGAAGGTGTTAAGGATCATTCGGTTGGTGGATGTAGTAGCTTGACGGCCTTAACGACCCTGGGTAGTTAACTGGCATTGAGGCCAAACAACCAACAACGAGCCTATAGCACGGGTGTTTATTCTGACACACACACACACACACACACACACACACACACACACGTCATCCTGACAAGAAACACAGTGAAACACATTCCTTTTGCGTCTCTGATTAGGTGGGATATGGTGACTTATTGTGAGGACATCGGAGATCACGAGGTCATCCAAGATAGATAGCAGACGATCTGGGCTAGTCTACAGGGGGGGTTGGTTACCAACTACACCGACCCCGGGGGGGTCATGCACTACTGCTCCCCCCCCCCTACCGCCAGTGTTTACGGTGGCTCGGCAATTGCACCGCAGGGGGGAAAGTCTGGTTGTCGTGTGGTTAACCCCCCCCCCTGCTACCGATTGTGGTTGTGGTTGGTGGCACCGGTGGTTGGCGCAACGATCGAGGCAGAGACTCGGGTGTATATTTACAACAACAACAACAACAGCAACAACAGGAGGAGGAGGGATTAACATAGGCTGGTTTGAAGAGACTTCGATGCTGCCTTAGATAGTGATCCGAGGTTGAGGTCTCGTACTGTTACTCTCTCTCTCTCTCTCTCTCTCTCTCTCTCTCTCTTAAAGGCGTTGCGCGGCGCCACAACGCTGACCGGAGAGAGAGAGAGAGAGAGAGAGAGAGAGAGAGAGAGAGAAGGGCCATGAGAACACGTGAAAGTCACAGCAAGATACGAGCGGCAGAGGAGGGAGGAGGGGGAAGAAGAACTTGAGTCGCCGCTCCACCTGTGGCGCCTCACTACCTTCAGCTCGAGTCGTGGCCCGTGACGCTAAATAGGTAGTAGTAGTAACAAGCTGGAGGATCAATGTATACACACACACACATACACACACGAACGACCCGCGTGACATTCCTGTAAATGAGTCGTGACCACGACGTCCCTCCTCCTCCTCCTCCTCCTCCCCCTCGCCTGAGTGTATGGATGAAGAGGTGGTCTTCCGTAGTCGTCCAGAGTGGAATACTCTTGAGTAACTCGAAGCCCAGGTTGATAAAGATGCGTTTATTAACATTCTCTTATTCCCTCTCTGCTCCTTAAACGATTGAAATCACTCGTGGGGGATTGATAGTAGGTTATTAAATGATGAGGATAATATACTATTACTGATTTATGCTTATCGTGAAAAGGTAAACAGACAGAGAGACAGATAGACAAAAACAGACAGACATACACACTCATAGGGTTATGTTAACACACCTCACAGTATTTCCGTGTTGGTAATAGCTCATTAAACCCATAAATGTTTTGGTATCAATTACCATTGAACAATCTGTCGTGTGTGTGAAGCAGCGGGCAGCAGCGTGGAACAGACAGACAGAAAGACAGGCATCCCCTGGGGGCCAGCAGATCGTCTCTAGGTCCCACATTCTCAACGCTTTCTCCATTCTCTGACATCGATCCGTGAGAGATGACTACTTCACCAAGGGAGTTAGTTAGCTGTGTCTCGCGTGTTGGCATTCCTTGCCTCGCCGAATGGCTTCTCAGAGTCTCCTGTTACTTGCAGGGGAGACGCGGTGGGGTGTGTTATGGACTCGGTCCTTTGCAAGGTGAACTAAGGATATCTTGCATTGGTTGCGTGTGTTGAAAAGGAGGGGGAAAGGGCCTGTGATAATTATATGGTTCGCATTGTTTTCTGTGTTTGTGAAGAATATTTGTTCTTGGGAGGTGGACGTATAACTTATGTAGTTGTTATGCACCCGTGACGAGCCCGGTTGTTATCAGCGCTTTGTTGACTTTCGAAATGCTATGCTAATGTGGCTCTCCCAAATGGACTTTAACTTGTTAAGTGTACTGATGTAATCACCGACATTATTCTTGGCAAAGGGCCCTTTGTTTCAGTAATTAGATAAACTCAGATGTATTACGAGTCTCCTCTTGCTGGTGGTTACGCCCCGAGAGAGAGAGAGAGAGAGAGAGAGAGAGAGAGAGAGAGGGCACCTTTGGAAAGGCTCCATATATCATCTCCAGTGGACTGAAAGGAATACATTGTCTTTAGAGGACCTCCTCGCTCAGAGGGGAGTCCACCATTTTCCTGCTCCTGCGTGGAGTGCAGTCTCGAAGGAGCCAGAGCCCCACAAAGAGATCGTAGGATTCTCTAAGCCCCATAATGGGGTCCTAGTATTTAAATAATGATAATTAGAACAATCATACCGATGAAGATAAGTAGAACATTGAATATCATTGATTATTCATATTCTAGGGAGTTATAAAGTCTTAAGACATACATTTATCGGCTCAGTGACATAAAAAATGGGAAGCAGTACTACTTTGGGGTTTGTTCCTTTGTCGTAAACATGTTAAAAGTATCGTTTGTTCTGGTTCACAACGCTACCGTAAACAGACATTAGTGTGTTGTTCTCTGGTGAGGGCGTCCGTCGCCAATTACGCACACAGACAGACAGACAGACAGACAGACACACACACACACACACACACACACACACACACACACACACGCACACACACTCATTACCGTGAGCGTGTCTCCATACCCTAGAGCAGGGGTACCCAACCTGGGGGTACAACATGTACCCCCAGGGGTACACATTTG
>JAYMFT010201396.1:0-11667 GCA_038088735.1 Panulirus argus
TAGGACTTTTCAACAGTTTCCTCCAACCATCTCTCTTTATCTTGTTCCCGTCACTCAAAAGAAAGCCTTGAGTGACCTGAATTCAATATAAAGATATGTTATCCCCATTTGGGAAAGACAGTATCCCTGCAAGTATTCTTAAAAAGTGAACTGACAAAATAAACCTCTCCAATTCGCTGTATATGCTCGAATGGAAAGACTGTAGAAGTTGCTGACATTTTGAAGCATCTTAGGAGCAATAAGGCAGTGAAAAAGCTGGAGGCGAGGGCAAAAACGTACATGGAAAAAGAACAGGAGGTTCACTAGGAGACTTGGCAAATCAAAATGACCTTCAAGAGCAGAGAATGCAACAAAGCTTGCAAAAATGAATGCTTGTCCGAGTCCTAGAATAATGATGTGAAAGAGAGGTCCACAAAGACGATAGAAAATGATCAGAGCCTTTTAATATGGTTGGAATTAGGGAATACATATAAAAAATGAATGGGGTTTCAATATTTGGGAAAGTAAAAGGTAACTACATCTAGACACTCAATAAAGCCTCTTTCCTCACGGCGCAATTGTCAGTTCTAGAAACCCATCATTCTATCAATAAAGGAAACTATCATTTCAGATTCAGTGACTCCCGTTTTTAGTTATAAACACATCATTATAGCTTTATTGTATGTTGTTGTTGCAATATATCAATCTTTATTTCTCGAAAGTAATGAGGCATAGAGATTCCCTGGGTCATAAGATTGATATACTGAAAGGGAAGAAGAGTCGAAAGGACGGATTCTTGCAGGTTCCCTGTTGCCTATCCAGTTGTCGTAAAGAGAGAATCAACGCTAACGTGATCCTTCAGCCGCCAGTACACCTCTGCGGCCCCTTCTAGTCTCCTAGCGCCACGACCCATTCCCTTTCCATCTCAAGTTCCTTAAATGCACATTTCCCCATCATTCCTTCAGTATGCTATCCAAGTCCTATGTTCATTACGCGGCAAGCTTCCTTTACCTCATCCTCTCTAGAAGCAAAATAAAAAAAATAATTTAGTTAAGCGTCTCAGTTCCTACCAGCAAAGGAAAATAATTTGACTCGTATTTCCTATATGATTCTGAACGTGAGAACTGTCCGCCTTTCCATCCTCATGACATGACCAGCGTCATTGTCACACTTGATGCAAACCCTAGTGCCATAAGCTTCTTTAACGCTACACTCACCACCTACCGTAGCACCATAATCCTCCACAACGCCACCCGCTGTGGCACCGGAGCTCATGTTTACCTCCTACTTCGGCCCCGTAGGTTAAAACACACGCTATGTGCATCTTATCGCTATGGGCAACTCCGACATCACACCTGCTGCCCGACTCAGCAACCGAGACCACACTCATCCCACATTCGCCACCCATCTTTCCTTCGTGCATGCACCTCAACGCCAAACTCACCTCCCACTCTGGCACCGTAGGCCACGCCAACGCCACACTTTCTGTTGTTGGGAGCCATGGCAATCTCGCCGGCACAACGGGTACCGTGGGAGTTGGATAGATGGTCATCATAGCGTGGCGTAGGGTCGTCATCGTTGTCGTTATAGTCGTGACTGATTTGCTCGTCCTGTATAAGGGAAGTATGCTTGTCAGGAAATATGATTAGGAGGGGATATGAAACAGTGGGAGAGAGAGAGTTGTCAGGATGACGGAGTACAGAGAATGATATTACCGTGGGTTGGGATGGTGAAAAGCAGTGTTTGTTACTTGGGGTAACTATATTACGTAGACCTAATTGAGGTATAAGGTCGGAGAGTGCTATTCTATAAGGAGCTGGGAACGTGAGGGATGAGGTTATGGGAAGTTGGAGGGCAAAGTGCGCGATTACCTGAGGATTGCTTATCATTAAAGAAGGTGATGATGAAAATTTGATTATCATCATGTGGGACGGTAGAGAGTGTGGGTATCAGGGGATGGAATAGTGGAGAGGATAGTTATGGTCTAAAAGAAATGTAGGAGAGAACTGTTGCTATGAAGTGGGAGAGTTAGGCGAGGGATTTCCATTAAGTGAAATGGTTGGAGTGTGTGGTTCTCACGGGGTGGAATAGTGGAGAGTGCGTGGTTTTCACGGAGTGGAATGAAGAGAGAACGCAGGTCTCAGAATGGTGGAATGGCGTAGAGAATGCAAGTCTCAGGAGGTGGAATGGTAGAGGGAATGCAAGTCTCAGCTGAGGGATGAATGGAAGTGAGACTCAGGGTCTCTGGGGGTGGGATGATAGAGAATATGGTTCTCAGGGAGTTGAAAAAAAGAGTTCCGGTTCTCAAGGTGCGGGATAGTCGAAAGCATGGATCTCCGCGAGTAAGACGGCAGAAGGTGGTTCTCAGGAGGCGCAGAGTGAGCCAAAAGTTACTGTGCATCTATACTACAAGCTATAAAATCGCCTCATTCTTAGTATTAGTGTTACAACAAATGGCCTACGTGACTTTTGACACCTACAGTGATCGACCTTCCCCTCCACCCTTGCTCTCTCCCTCCCTCCCTCCTTACTTCGCTCCCCTCTTCCAATCCTCCTCCCTTTCCGTCCTCACGCAATGTCACTTCAGTGTTTATTTTGAAAGCAAGCGTGTTCAGATGCTAACAGTCCTTAATGTGAAAATGGTTTTGTCGCTTGAGGCTCAACTGTTTTTCATGATAGCAGGTGTTACCTAGAGCAGACCAATATACTGACGAAGCGTGACAGGAGTTCGCTAAAAACTATCCCGACACTACCGTACCACTTCGCAACGCAGGGCCATGGTTAACGGCCAAGTTTCGTGATATTGGATCAGTTACGCACGCGCCGAGATCCTTCAGGTCGGCAATAGTAACAGAGGAGAACGTATTGGATATTCCGGGTCGTATAATGCAAAGCCCGAAAAAGCCCGTTCGTAAATTGGCACAGCAGACGGGCGTCTCGTCTAGCAGCACACTTTGAGTGATGATGAAGCTGTTGCACCTGTATCCCTACAAGATAACATCAAGCGTGCTGAATAAAGCCGTTGGTTTAGAGGCTTTATTACTGCCAATGGAGAGGAGATTCTGGACGTCACATTCCTTACCGATGAGGCGTGGTTTTATTTATCCAGTCACGTCAACCACCAAAACAGCCTCGCTTGGTTGGCGACTAATCCGCATGAGATCAAGTAGACACCATTATGAAAGCAGAAGGTTCGTGTGTGATGCGCCACATCACGAAATCGGATAATCAGCCCGATGTTCTCCAGTGACACAGTCAACTCGGGACGGTATTTTAAACCGGGTCTTTCCCTTTCATTTGACATTTAAATGAGGACGAAATTGCTCGCGGCCACCCCCAACAGGAGGATGATACTGCATACACAGCTCGTGTTTCTAAGAAGCTACTGCGCGATGTGGTCGGGGACAAAATAATTGTAAAGGAAATTTGGCTACCACGGTCGCCAGGTCTTACATCCTCTGATTATTATCTGTGGGGGTCAGTGAAAAGCACAGTTTACAAAAACAATTCTCACACTGTCTCTGAACTGAAGGAAGCCATCGCTGATTTCATCGGAAACATCTCTCCGATTGATCCGTCTTTGTAAACAAGATAAGACGTGTACATGCGTGTCTACAGGCACATAAGTGGCATTTTCAACATTTGTTGTGATTTAAGTAAGTGTGAGAAATGCATTTATAGTAATATATAGAGACTCTCTGAATACACTCATCGTTTAAGGTAGGTGCACAGTGACTTTTGGCTCACTCTATAGTATGGAAGAAATTATGGTTTCTAAGGATTTGAGATGGTTAGGAGTACGGATCTTAGCGGGAAGGACAGTGGGAAGTGTAATTCTGAGAGTCCTGTCCCTTATGGATGAGATGGTACAGAAAGTGAGTTCTTCGTTGAGATGTTTGAAAGCGGGATTCATTTTGGGGCGAGATAGTGAAGTGTCCATTTCTCATCGAGATTAAGATGGTGGAAGTGAACGATTGTTCAGGGTGGCATACTGGAGAATGCCGTTATGAAAGAAGGTAGACAGTGATGTTATCATATAATTCAAGTAGTATCAGACCGAAAGCTATATTCTGCAATACCAGTATTACGTAAGAGTACTCACGTAGTTTTGAAGGAGATCTGTGTGGCGCCACTCGAGTCCGTCGTCGAGCACGAGCACCCTCACCCCGCGACCCGTCACCCCAGCCTTCCACACTTTTACAACCTGCAGGTCCAGCTTGGGCAGATCGGGCTGCGTCCGGGTGTCGAACTGATAATAGTGGATAAGTGATGCAGTGGAGATAGCGTGTCTCTCTCTCTCTCTCTCTCTCTCTCTCTCTCTCTCTCTCTCTCTCTCTCTCTCTCTCTCTCTCTCTCCCTAATCTCATTATCCTTTTCTCTGTACCAGTCATACGCTTCAGACTGCTGCATTGCTTTTATAGCATACCGGTCTACGGCTCTTTACCATGGATGAATTTGAAGAAATGTAAGTGTCACAATCAAAAGTAAGGCAAGAATATAGCTTATCCAGCAACTAGTCAAGTCTTGCTGTATCCCTGTTTGTTAAAAACAAGGGGTCAAAAGGCTGGTTGGTTAATTGGTTGGGTTTCAGACCCATCATCTGCAAGGGTCATAACCCCATCACCGTCACACTACATCCACCGGCAGAAAGATCTATAAAACATGTTCTTCAGATGTTCAGGATAATTCTAATATTTCATACACTCTCCCCGTTCATTTAGCTCTCTTTTAGTACTTTCATAAGCGTGAACGTCCACAGTAAAAGAGCTCTTACAATTTTATATCATTGTCTGTATGCAGATATTATTTTTTGTTGGAAATCATCCATGATCTACTGTTGTTCATTTCCTGAAAGCATTTATTACAGTCTTCATAAAAAACGACATAATAGCAAATAGATCATAGGTTGTCGAAGTAATGCCCGGGACACTCGAGTCAGCTTAATGTAACATATTCGAGGCGGGACGCTCACGGAACAATGGCGGCCACTTTTATTGCCAAGCCTGGCAGGGCTTCCTCCTGTCACAAGCGTTATTTCGTAGGGGGTCTAGAAGTGAAGTGAAAATATGGTGGAAGTTACGACAAAAACATAAAGTCTAGAAGTTAGGGCGCAAATATCGTTGGAGGTCAGGAAGTTACTTCACAGTCGTAGACTAACTGAAAATTGTCACAACGTTGTAGGGTATCGGGAAGTTATGTCAGAATATCAGAGGGTGTCTGGGAGTTCTGTTAAGTTATCGAAGAGTTTTCAGTGCTGACTGACCATAATCAGGGCTTAACAAGAAGGCTGAAGCTAAATACATTTTTGGTACATACTCGTTGCGCGGATTACGGCATCTGAATTATCCAAGGCACCAAGGGAAGCGTCTTAAAATCTGGCTTTGCGATCTCAAAGGTCACCAGCGTAACGCCCATCAAGAGATATTATGAAACCAGTTATGTGTGTTCTCATCGAACCGCCGAACTTTCTTTGTCGTGATACAAGGTCCCTATTGACACAATCCCATCATAGCACCCCAGCTGTGTCCAACATCTCCCTCTTTCCTTTACAGCAACTCTAACAATTCCTAATAATATCTCCCCTTAGCTGCCCCAACAAGTATTTCCTGGCTTGAACTGCGTCTATACATATTAGATCCTTCAAAACAAAAGACTACACCAAAGTTTTCCTCTACTGCTGTCCTTATATTACGCCAGCTTACTTTTCTTTCTCGGTCATTCTAATGATTGATAGTAGGGAGGGAACAGTCAGCCAAGTCCTATAGTCTAGATGATTCATACAGGAGATAGTTGAAAAGGAGCATTATCTAGATATTATCATCATTATTTCTTTTTCAATTGATGTCGATTCATTCTAAGGAAGAAGCGTCAGAATTCTTTAGGGAGGATGGTACTTCGCACTGGTGTTCCTCTGATAAATCACAAACATCTTTGGTCAGGTGTGTATACTCACCTCGAAAATTTCGTGATCTCTTTTGCATCATGACTCTTTTTCTATGACTTCCAATCTTTTCCTTCTCTAAGGTCAACCTTTACGATGAATGCGATTTTCTTTCGGTTTGTAGAGACACCACAATCTGTGAGATTTACCCTTTGAAACTTTTTCTAAAACTTTGACAAATTTAATTTCTTCTTATCTATTCGTCTATCCACCTATCTACTCACCTATCTATATAAACACCATCCTGAACTACGTTTCCATTAAGATGCAGTTGATCAGAAATACACAACCTCTCACTTCACTGACAACACAACCGCAGCTGTGCTATGCTAAAATGAGCATAAACATTTACAGCAATATCGGCGATTGTATATTTTTCCCTTACGATACTGAATCCAACCGTCATTAAGGACCAAATGCTTCTCTCAACCATGAAAAAACCTTCATTCATGAATAAACCACATTTGGCAGGAACTGCATGGCTGCCACTCACCTGGTGGCAAGAGTTGTAGGCTGGCCATCTATACTTACGAGATACCACTGTCGCTCCCATAGCTCGTCGTTGAACATCTCCTCCATATTCTGGGCTTGGGCTGCCATGGTCCTCCGCTCCTTCTGTTGCAGTCTCTCTTCCTCCTCACCCTCAGTCCTCTTGACGCGAACTAGAGGGGCAAGCGGATCGTAGTGGTCGTCCAAGTACGGAGGAATACTTCTCTTGGTCCTCTCCTTGATGAACTGCTGCTCCGCCCACACCACCTGAGTCACAAGAAAGCCTTACTAATTGCCTTCAGAGTGAACCTGACGTTCGTATCACCTACATGCACCTGCATTATCACCCTGGTGCCTGGGGAGGTGACCTGGTTATACGATGAAGGGCGGTTGTTACTTCTACAATACGCAAGGAATACGTGGGAAGTATTCTTTCTTCATGAGCAATACACACTAAGAAAAATACCTTTGGGAATAAAGGCAATTATATTCATCCTCAAGTTATGATGCGGTAATGATACTCTCTCTATTTCTCTCTCTCCCTTCATATACCTCGTGGATGATGCGTATTCAGAAACAGTGGCGTGAGAATATGTAGAGGCGGTGACATTGCCAATGGATATTGACGACGGAGTGTTCAAGGACAGTGGCCTGAGTGTCTGTGTTTGAGTCTGTTTGTGAGGACAGTGGTCTTGTGATGTCAGGTTAATGTCTTCTCGGCAAGAAAGGTGAGCTGACCCAAGCACGTTCTCGAAAGGTGACTTAGTTATGTGTTGGCACTTTGACTTCATATGAAAAACATTTGCATCTTGTCAGTACACTGATTTTGTCACTTGCGAGGATAGTGTCGTGGGTGACATAGGTGCGGGTAGGAATACTATCCTGGGGATGAAAGGAGAGTGTACCTTGGGTGTAAGGACAGTGACTTGGGTTTATGAGGATAGTGTGATTTTCCATGTATGAGGATGAAGCCACGGGCGTGTAGGGACGACACCTCGCATGATTATGGACGAAGCTCTGGACATGTGAGGAGAGTGACCTGGGCGTGCGAAGTGATGCGGTGGGTGAGCGTGGGCGCCTCCCTCTTGTTGGTGGGCGGGTGGTCCATCTTCGCCATGCGGTACACGTCCCGGAACTCGCCAATCTGTGCACACAGACACAAAGCTAAATAAGGCCTTTGGATTATCATGGAGTAATATAAAAATTCTTTTCTAAGGGCTGATGATAAATGAACTGAAAGATAGACATGCCTGTTCCAAATAATGTACTTTAGTTTGATTAGTAATATATTCTGTGGGATTTGGGAATATAGAGAGATTGTGAGATGTCTGGTTTCTATATGTATATAAAAGCGAAAGATTATCTAACAAAAAGAAATAGCACATATAAGCTGTTACATCTCACTGAAAAAGAGGTATCGGTAGAAATTAAAAAAATCTGATACAATTATTTTTACAGTATTTACAAAAAAGATGATAAGCGAAAACATTACAGAAAGGGATCAGATGGGTAAGCTCATTACTCTGATACATTTAGTGGGATGGATATTTCATCATGTTAATGTTATTGCAGGGTCGGACTTAAGTGTTTTGAAATTTGACTGCAGGAAAAGAGCAAGATTTAGAAAGAGGTATAGGAAGAAACTGAAATTGCATTTTCGTGCAATTGAATTTAATCAGCTCATTGCTTCTCCATTCTGAGATGGTGCAGAGGTTTGGATGAAGAGAGGAAATATATTCAGTGTGAAAAAAAAAAGAACGAATGTATGTGTTAGGGAGGGAAAGTGTGATGTAAATTGGAATCCTTGTGGTAGGGAGAGAGCTGGTAACAGAACAGATGAGAGGGAAAAGTAGTGCCGCCAACAACTCCTGCGATGAAATGACAGAAAAGAAGGTATAAAGTACAGAACACATAGAAACAGAAAATCCAAAGAAAGAATATTTAGAGAGCAAAGACTCGTGCCACACCCTGTCATGTTCTTCGTAGATGTTGAGGGCCACAACAAAAGATTCACCAAAATCTGTGAAAGAGTACCAGAGGTGAGGTGTACAGGAGAGATCACCAGTAGAAATTGTACTACAAAATGCATAATGGTGATCTGCAAGAAAGGAATTATGTTCTTAGTATTTCAGAAAGTTATGATTATGGAAAGTATCAAAAACTTCAGAGGTTGCAGAAGTGATAGCAGTAGTACGATTGTTAGATGGGTTAGAATGGTCACCTTTCACAGGAATGGGCTGCACCAAAGCATGCTTTCAAGAAGTAGAGAACGTTGGCGTGTATTGACAGAGACCCAGTTGTCCAATGATGTTCTCGCTAGTCCCGTTCTCATATCCAAATATAATCTCTACTTACGATTTTGGTTCAAAGGTGGTGTCTGTGTTTATTCCAACAACACACCTGTGGCACGCCTGGGGGACCTTAAATTCCCAAACTTTAATGCCCTCTAGATCAAGGTCTGTCTCCCAACTACCACTGTTTTCTTTGTTTCGCTTACTGTTCCGCTAATTTTGCTAATCTTATAACTTTCTTCGACTATCTAAACTCCTGCCATGAGGCCGTGACATCCATTCATCCGTAGGCCGAGATCTACTTCGTAGGGGATTTCAACGTTCCAGCTGAACTCCTGCCATATGTCATATTGTTCGTCAAGTCTCACTAAAAATGTAATTCCTTTGACAATGTGTTCCCCTCATTTACACATCTGATCGAGAATGCAATATGAACTTTTCTTGAAGGTGCAGCCAGCTCAGCAGGACTAACGGACTCGAAAGATTGTAGCATCACCATTTTATATTTTTTCCTTTTCAAAAGCATATCTCACCTGCCACCGTTGCTTCCAACTGATTAGCTTTTTTAAGATGTTGATCATCTTATCACAGTAGGAATGGGTGAGGACGTGCTCCTGTACAGAGACAGATTTGGAGTAGCCGAAGGTCACTGACGCTAACATTCTATAACACAGGGATCAGAGCCAGTCTTGAACACCCAAATGCTTTTGTTGGCTGTCCTTAGGAGACCGTCCACTCTCCATCCAAACTGATGCCGTTTCCGTTTATTTGCTTACTCAGCTAGTTGAGCTATTCCTTAGATACCTATGGGTTGTGTGCTTTTTCATTTTATGTATATTTCCGTATATGCTGAAAAACAAGTTCGAAAGCTTAAATTGTATCCAGTGACGACTATCTAGTTCTTTAGCACCAGGTTCATACCAAACCCTAAACCGTAGAACGGAATCTGCTTTTCATCTTAATGTCCCAAAGCGAAACTGCTGTGTAAATTATGAATAGCGTTAGTGATAGGACGTTGCCCAGGGAAACCCCGCTTGGTATGGGGAATCTTTACGACGTGGCATAGATAGTTATTTTTCTGCCGCAATCGCGATTGCTCAGGTGTACTTAAGCCTTTCCGGAAGCCGTATTGATTATGGTCATAAAGGATGTTGTCCTCAAGGTCTCTCTCTCTCTCTCTCTCTCTCTCTCTCTCTCTCTCTCTCCAATGTTATCTTATCGGTAATAGTTTATCAAACCAATAGAGTAATCCGAGATACAGTCCATCCCTAAGCAAGTGTGTGTGGCAGCTGTACTTAATTAAAAAGGCTGGAGAGGTGTGCACACACCTTCCCTGCCACACTCCCTCTCTACAGCAAAACGTAGCCTATCTCCACGGATGAGAATGGCGTCCGCCTATTTATCGTTTTTCAAGACTCCCACTAACACAGTAGCGTTTGTACGAGCTGCTCTGATTCTTAGAAGGTAAAAAGACTCTTGAGTTTTCTGATGAACACCTATTGATAACTATACACAAGGCTGCTGCGAGGGTGGCATAATGTAACCAACTTGTTAAAAAAAAAAATGGAAAAGATGAGCACATAGTGACAATTTAAGGAGATTGATACTAGGAACGTTAAAACAATTGCTCATGAATTGATGTAGCGTCTGAAGGGCATTCTAAGGCAGGTGACGTATGAAGGCGACTGACGGAGGTGTACGAACCAAGGCCGACCACTGACGTTACGTTACTCCCTTTTACAGCGATAAGAACGCAATACCTTGGTAACCTGAAAGTTCCCTTTCGATATGGACTATATCAAGTTTAATATATTCTTATCTTTCTGAGATCGTCAGGAACCATCTGCCTTTACATTTGTCATGATGTATCATTGGACCTGAACACATATAGGCTAACATGAGTACATTGCCACCCACCTCACGGTCCCTCGCAATCTCCAACAGAATCCGCGAGTCTGACGAAGTATACTATAGCCCGTTGCAGAACGCCACTGATACTTTTGTGTTATTAGGTTTATCCTCATGCTTGTTGCGCTACGAAAAATAGAAGTTTGATAAGTCATGAATTTGGCGTTGTGCATAGGCCCAATATTTTTTTTTTTTATTTTGGAGGCGAAGTTCTGCTCGAGCTCGTCCAGGTGTCTTGACGGGTCCTGGGAAGCTGCCCAGTTCTCAATAGCTCCTGGAATTTTGGCTAATCTGCTATTCTAAAGTTCTTATTTGTTGGTCGAAGAGGTGGTGATGGTATGTTTTCTTTGTTGATTGTGGTATGGATTGCAAAGTGGTTACTCGTCCGAACCGGGTGAACGTTCCGTGAGGCTAAAGAAATTAGGCGGGCGGAGATGAAGGCGAGATCGAGTATAACCCCGCGAACATTCACTGGTGTTCAAAGGTCAATGTGAGGTGATTCTTCTGGTGTTGCAGCAATATGTCGGCCATCAGGAGTGGGGCACCGGAGGATTGAAGAACTGGATGGTGGACAATGAAGTCTCCGCCAATATGCAGTGTCTCAGTTTCAACGAGAGCAAAGAGCTCACCCAGATCAAGGGAGCCTCTTAGATTTTTTTGTAATGTTGTTGATGGTCATAAGGCTAGTTTGACAACCTGTGTTTGTATTGCTTCACCACAGTAGCAGTGGGTCTGTTTCCCTGCATGACATAGCTGCCTTGGCTAGAATCATGCACCCTTTTTTTTTTTTAAGTAGAAGGATCCAGTCAGACGAAAGTCCACATCAAGGCCGGGCCCTAATTGAAATATAGAGAGAATTGAGAAACGGGAAAAAAGACACTGGAAGAATTTACGAATTTTTGAGAAAGTGAAAAACCTGTCTTTTGAAATGAGCCAGGTCATAGTTACTGGGAAAGACATGAGAAGGTAGAGAGTTCTAAACCTTCGACATGTAGGGAAAGAAGCAGTTATCAAAACGGCACACCCTTGAGTTGCCGATGGCCACACAATAATCATGTG
>JAYMFT010201407.1:0-11667 GCA_038088735.1 Panulirus argus
GAACTCTTTACCTTCTCATGTCTTTCCCAATAACTATGACCTGGCACATTTCAAAAGACAGGTCTTTCACTTTCTCAGAAATTCGTAAATATTTTCCCTTCTTTTTTTCCGTTTCTTAATTCTCTCAATATTTCAATTTAGGCCCGGCCTTGATGTGGACTTTCGTCCGTGACTGGAGCCTTCAACATAAAAAAAAACTAAGACAATTTAGTTTCAAAGAATATTATGCACATGAATAGTATGATAACGCTTCGAATAATTAGTGTGTATAACCTTAACATTGTGATTGAAAATAATTGGTAATAGCTGAATTTTCTTTAATAGGTTCGCTCATACCTTGCTTACAAGTTTTCTAAAACGATTATGGCAATTTTAATCTCTAATAATATGTATATAAATTATTAATCATAAAGGAAAAAAAAATATGTCAACAAACAATAATGAGTGAATGTTACAAATAATATTCTTCGTAAATATCAGTAACCACAGAAAACGTGTAGAATCGTGACGGCACAAAAAGTGTGGCGAAAATGGCAGCGATGACCTGGGGTAAGCCCACAAAACTCAATGTGGTTTAACTTGACCTCACAGACAATTATTTCCTGTATCATTACGATCAGTTCTTGCTATTCGTCTGGCAAGCATCTAATTAATATGCAATTTCAACTCTCAGACAAAAGTTCTGTCCCGCTCCCAGCTACAATGCGACTCCGAAACACCTGAGGTTCGAACAACGAAGCAGTAGAGGGAAGTGCGTTTTTGAACCGAGAGATGTCGCACCAGAGTGTTTATGCGTGGGGACGGGGGAGGCGGGGAGAGAGAAATGAAATGAAGCGAAAGTTGTGGGTTGGGAAGGTGGGAGGGGGAATGAGGTACCGAAATCCCCCATATACTGGTGTCGTTAAGATTGTGATGACGATAGTTTACAATAACGCATGCACCGAAAGTTCAGTAACGATAATATTATATACACGGTTAAGAACAGATATTCAGAGGTTCCAGCAGCAACAGTGATAGAGTTGATAGTATAGCAATTCCTAACGGACGTAATACTAAAGCCACATATGTTTCGATTTAGAGGTTACACAGTTACTAATAGTGACATATCCCCTTGCTATATTTTGCACTTGTCATAATCGGCCAGGCCTCTGACTAAATCTGTTGTACCGATCAATTTCTTTTCCCCCTTAATGATGTTTAGGGTTTATTCCACATACGACGTTAACAGTACTTAAGTTAATTCACTCGTATGTTAGGAATTAGATTATGCATTTATATATTAACATGTAAAGTTCTCAAGAGTCGACAGCTACAAAAGGGTAAATGATTCGCCATCGATTCCTGAATTTGTTTTCAACGGTATGCATAATGCAGGATGATCAGGGCTGGAAAATGGAATCATAGTATTTGCATGCATTGCTAAATGCTTTTCTTTAATTACTTTATTTGCAGTAACTTAAACATGACAAGACTAACATCGAGTTTGGATAATGTATGGTGCATTTACCCAACAGATATAAAACAGACATCATTTCATACATTGTATGATGATTATAAAACAAACACTACGCATGTTTAGATAGTCGAGTATAAAGTCATTCAATTCATACAGATTACGCACTGACGTCTTTATTACAGATACTGTTATATCATCAAATGAAAACCGGAGTCTTTATATTATATTATATTGTATTATGGTCCGGCTCCCTGAGCGTCAACCACTTCAATAATTCTCCTGGATTTGGAATCAACTAGGCTGAGGCAAACGTTACAACGCCGCCTCACTGAATCCCACACCTCCTGGACTTTCGTCAAGAGCGTAGCAACTAACTTTATCGCCCACATACCACTTGCAGCACATGATGACCCATAAATTCTCGATCAGGTTCGCGTCACAAGCCTTAGGAGAGCAGTCGAGGACTACTACTTGTGCTTGAGTGGACCAGTCCTTCACCACAACGCTAGTGTGGACAGGCCCCTTTATCTTGCACGAGCGTAATACGGTGTTGATAAGTTTATGCTTTGGCTCGCGCTGACGGTAAAGATACTACCACTAAAGCGCTAATACAATCTTGGCCTGTGAACCTTCCATCTGTTTTCATTAGCTCCCTATGTTCAAGCGCCCATATCAAACCCCAGAAATTTGCCCTCGCCATTACCACTCTTAGCTTTCTCTTGGATATGTCCCCAGCACATTGTTGCCCCCGCTTCAAATGATGAGAAACACTTCCTATTCATAAATATAACCGTTTCCCGAAAACCTGGATCTGCAGAAAGATACTGGAGAGCAAAAACGAGTCCAGAATTCTATTGTGTTCGAGACTGTTGTTCTTTCCTCACCATCACGTAACAATAGATGCCGTTTTCATGGGTATACCGCATTGTTGTTCACGGGTGACAAGGAATGTGCAGCTCTCGAGTGATCTGAACTGCAGACAACTTTGGTTGCTCCTGTATGGTGTCCAGTATATAAGTAACCTCTTCACGCGTGGTAACTCGTGGTCTCCCACCAAAAAACAAAAATCCCACTAAGAGGCTAGGTTTTTAAAGAACCCTCCTCATCCTTCTCCTCCTCTTATCCCCGCTGAAACCATTTGTTGGCAGTCCTGACGGAGAGATCTGTCATGCTGGCAATTTCTCATGACAGATTTCCACCATCCACAACCCAATGATTCGTCCAGGGTTGGCACTGACGTTTTCTGTGATCAAACGCCTAACTGACATGTCTAGATGATTTATAAAAGTCCTACATTAATAAGCAACATAATGTAATTATTTACAGAGGTGTTTAAGAATTCAGAATACCATAGAACCAAATCGACACACATATACCCACATAAGAAAGTCATTATTGTAAACTTCACACGTTTCGATCCGTCTGAGACCCTACCCTGGTGAGCCTTATTAACTCTGGCCTCATCACTTGCTACACAGAGTGAACTTTCTCATACGTCATTTTCCTTGCCTTTTAAATAAACAAACACACGCGTATACGAACACCCGCACGCACAAACAAACACACACACACACACACACACACACACACACACACACACACATATATATATCGTTAAATATATTTCATGCCAGAGGTAAGCGCAGGCACATTTATGGGAAAGCAGATGAAAAATTAATTACCGTGAGAAGGCGACACAGGACAGCTAAAGTTAAACCCTTAAAGACTTTTTGTTCTTCTAAGGAAGTCTTACGCCCTGCCGACTTTGTTATCGATTGTCACCTGCCTCCCCAACAATATGGAGGCGCTAGCTATCACCACCAAGCCAGTTCAGAACTAGGTCATAGCAATAACAGAGTCCTGCCAGATTGCTTCTGAAATTTTTACCTAGAGTGACTACATCCTCTTCTAACACTTTTGGACTTCAAAGCGTCCAGACCAGCCAGCAGTTAACCTGCCTAAAGGTTTGTAAGTATTATGGGTTAGGGTTTTGCCCACATTACAACCACGTCAGACTGGCACCAATATCTTGTAGCATGCTCTACCACCCTCCGCGCATCACGACTGGCGAGGCACTTGTAGAACATCTTACCTACACCCCTGACACACTCAGGACGAGGTTCCCTTGTTCTAAGCTTGTGTTACGTGGGGATTTCAATGAGACTGGAATCACCATCCTCAAAGAAGAACTACATCTATCTCAGATTGTCCACTTTCCCACTCATGGTCAGAACACTTCTAACCTGATTCCTACCGGCACGGCTGATCACCCCCACCCTCCCCCTCCCCCCTCCCAGACACAGTACTCATTCAATCAGTGTTGTGGCCCTCAGCCCGCACCATCTCCTAACACACGTGGCAAACATCTAAATCTATCGGCCAGCTACTGACTCTGCCAAGAGAAATTTTGGTTGGTGGGCAACGCGTCATCACTTCGCTAGGGTGAACGGTGAAGATGATGCTGCAGTCATGTGGGAGAAATGTCATGAAACCGCAGCCAGTCTTACCAACGCTGCTTTCCCCAAAAGACGGTAACACTACACCCGGCCGACGCTCCCTAGATCGCCCACCGCATTAAGTGTCTTATACGACAGCGAAATCGAGCGTTCAATTGCTGTAACAACGACCTCTACAAGCAACTTCGCAACACAGTGCAACGCGAGGTAAGTTCCGCAAAGAAGGTCTATCATCCAAACAAGCTGCAGCATTTAAAGCAGGCCAACATCGGTCAGTGCTGTGACAATAAAAGAACTAGCCGACTGAGACATGTGAAGACCAAATTAGCAATTGGGAAGCCGCACACCAAATCAGCAACAACTTTCCCAATATTTGCCAACGATTACCGCAACTCGACATCAGCCCCCTCCCAGCATACCTACCAACCTCATCTACCTAGAACACAGTAAAGGAACAAGAAGAAGCTAAGAGCCTTCAGCGACTTAAAACCAGGCGCTTAACTACACCCACAGATCTTCCGGTGAAACTATACAAGGAATTCTCCCATGATTATCTACACCGCTAACCGACATCAGTAATGCTTCGCCCAAACAATCTGAATGCCCTACAGCTTGGAAAACAGCATATGTCACCCCATTACTCAAAGCCACTAACCCCGAGTTTCTTAATAGCTTACGATCTGGTGCAATCACTCCAGTCCCCAGTCTAATTTGTGAAAGTTTTGTGTTTGGACCTATGCTGACATTGCTGATTCAACAGACCCTCTGCAGTTTGGAAATATGAAGTCTTGCTCCACTGCTCACTGCCTTGTCAGCCTCCTCGACTTCGTTTATTGCAACTTGGAGAAACGCAGGACCTCGGTGGCACTCACCTTCGTAGACTTCCCTAAGGCTTTGGATTTCTTTAATGTTGAAGGCTCCAGTCACGGACAAAAGTCCACATCAAAGCCGGTCCATAACTGAAATACAGAGAATTATGAAACGATAACAGTCACGGACAAAAGTCCACATCAAAGCCGGTCCATAATTGAAATACAGAGAATTATGAAACGATAAAAGAAAAGACAAGGGAAAGAATTTTGGAGGAAGTGATAGACATGTCTTTTGAAATGTGCAAAGTCTCAGTTATTGGGAAAAATATGAGAAGGCAGAGAGCTCCTAAGCCTCGACGTGTAGGGAAAGAAGAAGTATCAAAACGGCCCACCCTTGAGTTGCCGATGGCCACACAATAATCATGCGACACAGCAGCTTGCCGAGTATTGTGCGGTCTAACTAGTGGTGGGGGCAAACAAGCAGCCAGCTCTCGGGAGTAGAAACAAAGTAATACCTATAGAAGGGGGAAAGTGAACGGCGCAGGGCAATGGGGTCAAGTTTGGAAGTTAGCCT
Organism: Panulirus argus; assembly: GCA_038088735.1. Classification (NCBI taxonomy): domain Eukaryota; kingdom Metazoa; phylum Arthropoda; class Malacostraca; order Decapoda; family Palinuridae; genus Panulirus; species Panulirus argus. Next base: position 5,299 of record JAYMFT010201407.1, read on the forward strand.
AGGACAGTTTATACGTCGGACCGCCGTCAACTCAACTCTGTCAAGTAAGGATACAGAGCTAGAACCACCTCAAATGTGAGAACAGTACTCCATACAAGGACGAGTCAATCCCTTGTACAAACGGAGGGACTGTTCAAAAGAGAAGAAGCTTCGACACCTAAAGAGGACACCCAGTTTCCCAGAGGCAGACTTAGCTTTCCTGTCATGTAGGGTTTCCAAATAAAGAGTAGATGTCACGAGAGTTGTGAGGAGTATTCGACAGAGAGATGGGTAGAAACTGGGTTTTGGAGAGATCAAACCCAACAAGATTTTGTGCATCTTACCGTGTTACATGGGAGATGCTGCACCAATGACACAAGACATCATTACCTGGGAAATCTTCCACAAGTGACACAAGCTAGTGTCATTACCTGGGAGATCCTGCATTAGTGACACAAAACATGACCATTACCTGGGAGATCCTCCACCAGTGACACAAGCCAGTGTCATTAACCGGGAGATCCTCCACCGTTGACAAGCCAGGGTCATTAACTGGGAGATCCTCCTCCAGTGACACAACCAGGTTCATTAACTGTGAGATCCTCCACCACTTACAAAAGTCAGGGTTATTGCCTGGGAGATCCTCCATCAGTGACACACGCCATGATCATTACCTGGGAGAATCTCAACCACTGACATAAGTCAGGGTCATTACCTGGGAGATCCTTCACCAGCGACACAAGCCAGGGTCATTACCTGGGAGATCCTCCAATAGTGACACGAGACGGGGTCATTACCTTGGAGATCCTCCAAAAGAGATACGAGCCAGAGTCATTAAAGGGGAGATCCTCAGCCATTGACACAAGACATGGTCATTACCTGGGAGATCCTCCACCAGTGACAAAAGCAGGATCATTACCTGGGAGATCCTTCGCTACTGAAACAACCAGGGTCATTAACTGGGACATCCTCCTCCAGCGACACTAGTCAGGCTCATTACCTGGGAGATCTTCGACCACTGACACAAGTAAGGGTCATTATCTGGGAGATCCTCCACTAGTGACACGAGTCAGGGTCATTACCTGGGAGATCTTCCACCACTGACACAAGTCAGGGTCATTACCTGGGAGATCCTCCACCAGTGACACAAGCTAGGATCATTAATATATTTTCTAATGGTCTTTCTCTAATGGCTCAGTATCAGCGACTGCCATATAAATATTCCAGAAAATTAGGCCTTACTTCCCTGTCTTCATCTGTACAAGTTAGGAAGTTGAGGTATTATTACTGTTTCCTAACAGATAACCTCGTCATAAACTAATATGTTTCTGTTATCTGCTTTTCTCATTCACTAATGACATAAATAAACTCCTAGTTCCCATCAAATCAACCCAATCAGCCATCCCTAATATCTCACCCATCATCCTCCCTTCTGAACACCCCATCACCCTCTAGCAGACCCCTTTCGCCCCTGCATCACTCCCCTCGACCCATTTTACGACTATATTATCCTCTCTTCCTCAGCCTCATCAAATGCCTCCGTCAGTATTGATCCGGAGCCTGTAATTAAGCTACAGTCTCAGTTTATCCATTCATCCTCGGCTAAGCGTGCCTTGTATCCGTTAGGAGTTAATTATCAAGTAGGATTCCAATTACTGCTGGAAAAGGGTGGGTTAAACGGACGAGGGAGGAGGGAAGGAAAAGGAAAGGTGTGATAATGGAATCATTTCCTCCCCTAATCCCCTGCCTGGCCAACAGCCAACCCCAAAAATCCTTCCTTCCAACACTCATACTTGTTACCTGCACCTGTTGCATGACCCTGAAACACACAAGCATACACACATACACGCCTGGATTTGGTTGGTGTGTGTGTGTGTGTGTGTGTGTGTGTGTGTGAAAATAATGAATAAATAAGTAAATGACTGGATAACGGTTTACTGAATTGAGGTAACCATTCCGATGAAAATACTCAGTTGAGGTATTACAGGTGATTAAGAACTGGGAGGTCATGATAGTTATTAGCTGACAAATCATAAAAATGCTTAAGATCAAGGTAGGGCTGGATGTTTCCACGCTTTGGGTGAGCATGTCGGGGTGACATATTTAGGAATGTTTACAGATAGATCTTATGGTTTATACATTATGCACTTAGTTGACAATTAATGATGATCAATTACAGCTGTACAGTAGCTCATATACCACATAGCCTAACTAAGAGAAGACCGAGCTGTTTACTTGCTTTGCTATGCACTTGTTCATGGACTGTTTACGACATTCACAGTGGTAGGTACAAGACCTTTCTTATATCCGCCTGTAAGAGATATGATTGGTGCAAGTCGATTGTGGTGACGAACGACGTGTCCGTGGGGTTGGGGCGTCTGGAGGGAGGAGGTCTCTGTGACGGGGGTGAGTCAGCAGTTTATTGCCAAACTGCCGTGTGAGCAGCCGTTTTTGGTCGGATCGGGTGGAAAGGTTGAGCAAGATGAGGGTCTCTTGGTAAATGGTGTAAGAAGGACCCAGGGTGATTCTGCATGCTCTTTTTCCCACTCTTTCTAGCTGGTCCCTCTGTGTAGGTGCTAGTGAGAAGGACCAGATAGGGGAGGCGTAGGTGAGCTCAGGTAGACTGAAGATGATATAAACATTCCTGAACTCAAATGGCGGGACGTCTAATCTTATTTGGCGAAGAATGTACAGACGGTATGAAGAAGATTTGTTGACTGTTGATATGACCCTTAAAACCGTTATCTTAGTGACACCATGAAGTTTGAAGTCTCTGACCACCCGGAGAATGTCAGGGCCAAGTGTGATGACGGGGCTCGGATGTTGTATGCACCAAAGTTCATATCATAGTCTTTGTGTGATTGATTATAACGTCGTTGGCCGTAATCTACTTCTGAAGGTTGTTGAGGATGAGCAGAAGGGTTCTCAAGTCAGGAGAGTTGTTGTTGACGGTGATGTCAATGGTGGGGTCGTCTTCATATTTCCAGCGGTGGTCTGTGTTCTTCAGGGTGTAATTGATAAGGATGTGAAAGCAGAGCGGCCCCTTCCTGGTGCCCTGTGGTACACTGCATGTTAGGGGTAGTGGTGTCGAGGTGGCTCCCCTAAAGCGGACGGCTTGGTGTTGCCTGGTCAGGTAATCTGCCAGCCACGAGACTAAACACTCCCTCGTAGCCATAGGTCGACGGCTTTGTTCATGATGATGATGATGATATGTGTGTGTGTGTGTGTGTGTGTGTGTGTGTGTGCGTAGGAGTAAAATACATGATACATATATATGGTCAAGAGACGGGGCAACATGACTAAAACTCACTCCCTGTAACACACAAATAGGAATAAAAAATAGTAATCTCACTCTCTCTCTCTCTCTCTCTCTCTCTCTCTCTCTCTCTTCTAGTATAAGCCCCGCGTTAGGCTAGTCTAGAATTTAAGTAAGAAATGAAGTCAAGCAAAGTAGATTATCCTTGCCATACAGTTGTCACTAGATCTACTCGGAGGAAGCTGGGTGAAGATTCTTCAAAATTTTGTTTTAAAAAGAAATAAACAAAGAAGAATTAAAACATGTTCAGAGGGAACCAATGGGACAGGAAAAAGAGAGATAGGATCAGACGTTACGACAGTTGGAGAAAAGACATATGCAGACTTTGAAAGGGCCTTTACCCACTTAAGGCACATAGTCCTGATGAAGTCTTTCCGTGTGTGTTATCAGGTGAGCAGCAGCACTTGACTGGCCGCCTGAAATACTGTTCAGAAGATCGCTGGAACACGATGCAGTGCCCAGGGAGTGGAAGAGCTCACACATTGTGCCTGGTACTGCATTCCAGTTCATGTTTAAGGATATATTCAGTGAATTACTTACAACGTATATCAGACCAAAAGAAGAATGTGCTTCTTATGTTTGGTCATCGCACTTGAAGAATCACAAAGAGCTACTGGAGAAGGTCCAGAGGACGGCAACAAATCTGGTACCTGAATAAGGGAGCTGAGTTACAGTGAGAAGTTAAAAGCCGTTAAGACGAGTACCAAGGAAAAGTGTAGGATAAGTGGAGACTTCAACCTAACCATCAAATTTCTTAACTAGTTTGATGATGTCCACATTCGAAATATTCAAAGCTTAAATCAACAAAACCCATAACAAGAAACTAAAAACGAAGCTTGTTTGAATGGCTGTAAAGAAGCACTTTCATAGGAAGAGAAGAGAGGATGAATGAAAAAGAGCTGAACAATGGAGTTTTCATTGTGGAGAAAAAGTCTAAAAACCCGCGTGAATGTAGAAGAAGTTTAGGAGGTTGCTTCTCACTAGTACAGAACTTCACCATACGATGTTGGTCAATAAATGGACACCTGTCTTAAGTTGAGGAGTGTATGTGAGTGTATACACCTCAAAGACATGGTACGCATACAAAGTTAAGAGACAGGCAAAGTGTAAAAACCCTTCTCCCGCAACACACAAGTAGTCGTCACACACTACTGCGACCAGTGATTCAAGAATAAAATCCGTCATAACTCGTATCTCACAAACATCAGAACTCGCCCCTCCCTCACATAGCACTGATACAAAACTAAAGCAATCCAGAACTGGTGTTCTCTGATAGCTCAGGCTCAATTAAACGGATGTAAAGTTCATCAAAATAAGAAGCTACGCAAATTTCTACGCAACTGTACCCACTGGATTACAGAGATTGTTCTATCATGTAATAAAAACCTATGATGCATATCCATGCTGACAGGTTTTTTTTTATCCCTTAAAATATTCTTGGTAAGAAGTCTTGTGTATTGTGGTGATGATAACGATCAAGGATTCATTATAGGCGCGCCACGAGGAGGCCGTGTGGTACAGTTCCATGGCTGCGGAAGGCACGGAGGCCGCGGGGGAACCGGCCCAACATTAATTTTCATTCTTCTATAAGACCAGGAGCGCTTACTCCTTCACCCGAAGAAAGAACCTCCCTCCTTCGGTGCACAAGACAAGCGCATCCCTCCTCCCAGAGGAAACATCCCATCTCAACCTTTAATGTTAAGAGGAAATAAGGGTGAAATAATACGAGCCCAGGAAGGTTCGATTATGCCTCGGAGCAGCGGCGTTGTTGCAGCCGATCCGACAATGGTACCCCACCGCGAGACAGATAGGTTGGGATTTGTGACGCTCCTCACGCTGGAATTACTTAAATGTCTTAATTACCATAGGGGTTACCGGCGCAGCCATAATAACAGGGGCTCTAGACCTTACTGCCTCACATCTCAGCACCTGGGCGCGGGGCAAGACCCATGAAATCCAAATGAAACTTGTCTGGAGTGAGCGAAACACTGTTTCACGAGCACCCCTAGCCTGCTGCTTCCAGAACCACTCTCTGGACCTCTTGGGCAAACTTTTTATTTCCTGTATCGAAATGGTAACTGCTTTAATTGTCATATAATCATCAGCGTTGCAGAACTTATCGACATCTCATCATTATATGTTCTTTTAATAACGCCAAGCGATGCCTTACAGCGCTGCGAGGTGAAATGTCTTAACTTTATCTCACGTTTATGCAACTTCACAGCTTTATGACACTACTTCCCTGCGTCTGAAGATTTCTTGCGTCTCTGCAATATATCCCTGCCAACCAGAGTGTTTATGGATCCTGATATATCCACATTGTATTGTGAGCTACACTAAATATACTGCTGTCTACCGTTCTTTCAGCCTATTCCTGTTCCACTAAGGGAATTTCTACAACACCATAAATCAAGAATATTGTAATGAGGATTCATGAGGTTGGATATATATAGGGAGACAGGTTTATGAGGTGGACATTAGCCATCACTGCAACACCACAAACACCGCTTCAACATATCCAAAGACCCTTCATTGCCCTCGATGTAACTACCGTGAAGAAGACACCGAGCACTTAACTGCTCACTTGTCGTGCGCTGTCAGCACGCAGACACACACACACACACACACACAGTACTACAACGCTTCATTACCTATGATCCTGACCAGTGATAGTGGCCAACTTTCTGCATAAGCCTCATTGAGGATAGAAGATCCAGGTGGGCGGAAAGGTAAGGTGCGCTAACACACAAACAAACACATACACACACATTATATATATATATATATATATATATATATATATATATATATATATATATATATATATTACCAACGTTTGGTAGTCTCACTCGTTGTCAGCGAGGGAGTGTCCCCGACCATGGACACCCGTGGGTCAACTCGAACCGAGCTACAACCTGTCGGCTGGCTAGACCTGTCACGGCTGTGGTGTTCTACCCCAACCGAAGTTAGTGTCCATTTGTCCTCCCGTCAGAGGGATAGATGAACAGCTGGGTAAGAGAGCGAGAGAGAGAGAAAAAAGAGAGAGAGAGAGAGAGAGAGAGAGAGAGAGACAA
>JAYMFT010201418.1:0-11667 GCA_038088735.1 Panulirus argus
ATATATATATATATATATATATATATATATATATATATATATATATATATATATATATATTGGAGCTTCTGAAAAGTATTTTTCCTGTTAGTTTGTGATAAGTATCAGAACGGTCTCAGTTCTCCGGGATGGACTGACTGACCTGTTGATAAGCGTGTTTTCAGGAGGGAAAGAAAAGAGCTGGTTTCTAGGCTGAGACAGGCGAGCAGACACAGGAGCAAGCTCGGAAGCACACACCTGCAGGACACGAGGAGGGTATGAATTGCCCTTTTTTTTTTACTGGAGTATAAAAAGGGGAGTAATGTTTAAGCCTTTCATTAAGCGGAGTGTGGATTTATCATGAGAAGACACAGCTGCATAGTTTTCATGAAAGAAAAGAAAAGGGAAGGTGAATATTACATTAGTTCTTACGGCCTTTCATGGCTCAAACTTATTCCTGGTAGAAACAAAGGCTATTAAAATCAGGTGAAGGGAGTGTTTCCATGGATCATAGACGAGGGATAGAGGCTTAAATAAACACGACTGACTGACTACCTTTATGTTTTTATCAGAGAGAAAACCATCAGGGGAGCAGAAGTCATAGCCACCCTAAAAGGAAAGTCGAAATGCAGCAAGGAAGTCAGTTGAACTCTCCTAAGGTGTTAGAGTTAAGACGCTAGATGGAAACTGAGTGTGTGTGTGTGTGTGTGTGTGTGTGTGTTAGGGGGATCAAAAGAGAGGATGCGGTTATATGAGTAGTATCAGATCATTTTGGGGATTAAAACTGTGTAGTAGTTGCCAAAATTGTTAGCATTTAAAAGAGATGGGGTTCGTTTCAAAATTTTGGGTTGACAGTTGGGTAGGCGGGTAGGAAAGTTGATTAGTTCTGGTAGTTTAGAAAGACAAATGAGAGGGCATCAGTGCTCCCACATTAGTGTGACAAGAGCTCACTATGGAGTGTTCCCTGAAATCCTCCTGCACAGAAAGGACCTCAGCAAGCGAGTGAATGGGAGGGTAACGTCCTCAAGGCCGGCGATGAAATAGAAGGTGAAACATAGGAGTAGGACATTTGCAGTGCACAAGACTGTGCAGAGTATGTTACAATTGCCACGTACTCCACCATAGCATTGGAAAAAATGAAACGTATTAGAAACAGCCTGTGATTCATTTAAAGCATCATTAGACGGCTGGGATTCTGCAAAGCTGAATGTCGTGAACGATGGTTAAGGGCATATGGAAGGAGGCAGGTGTCCCGGAGGAGTCAAGAGACGTGGGTGGGGCCAGTACAGCTGCTGTCTTACTCCTCACCAGCAGTCAGCACGAGGCCTGGTGATCGCTTCTTTCGACGCCGGGTACTGGAAACCGTATCCTCCAACCATTGCATGATACTCTGAACACACAAGATGAGAAAGAGAAAAACGTGAAGTGTATTGTTCCAAAGGCTTGAGATCTAGGATTCTGCCCATTGTACTGTGGATGTACTTAAGGGGGGTGGAATCAGGTAACGAAGGATAACCGGAACGATGATGGAGTTTTGGACATAGTATTAGTGTATGAGAAAACGGAGGCAAAAGAACGGAACTAGTACCGGTCAGTACTCGCTTATTAGCATCGCATGGGCGACATGATATCCAACCAGCTCTGCTAATTTCAAATACTTGAAAGTTAAATGCAAATATAAGCGAATTGTGGTTGAATGCAGCGAAAGTTATATTACAAGAGATTAAGGTGGTTTGTATTTAGTTGATACTTTTGGCAGTAAGATCAAGTCTAGAAATTCAGGCAAACTGCCAGATGTTTTGGGAGAATTATCAACTGGAAAAATTCTATGCCACTTTATTTGGCGAGGCTGGTTGGAGTTTTTATATTTCCATTATTATATGGTAAAGAAACCAATTGTTAGCAACAGTAGGATTAATAGTTAACTGTAAGCAGTGATGATATTCTGTTAAGTACCGAGACTGGTTGAAGCTAGGTGTGAAGGATTTGCGGTGGAAGTGGATGATATAGGTCGATTATTGAGGGTGCGACGGTGTTCAGAGAAGACTGAACGCCATGGCAGTGTCTATTTAAGTGAGGTCAACTGGCGTAGTTCTGGAGAGAGAAGAAAGGTAAAAAATGAGAATAATTTTGAACACATGAAGAAGGTATTTCGAGTTGTTTACGTTGTTGGCCGTAACAGTCCTGGCATTCGATAGGCCTAAAGCTGAGAGAAGCGACCAACCTTGCGTTTTCCTAGATGATAATATGTGATCGTAGAGGAGTCTTCAGGGATTGTGGGATGTACACACATACCTAAATAAAGAATTAAGAGACTAGATGTTTGTCATCATCTCTGAGCTGCTTATCCATTCCTTATATGCACTGTCGTTGTTCAGTCATCATGACAGTGGAGCGTGCCTTAGGCTGGCTGCCTACCATTACCCAGTGTGTTACTGGTAGCGGATTGAGGGCTGCCATGCATGACCACATCCAGCAGAAGTCTGGTGTCAGCGAGGTAGGCTCAGGGCGAGGCGGCCAGGAGCATCACTGGCCGTACCCACCGCTGCGGCATCCTGTCGGTGCCGTACATCCTCTTGCTGCGTCGCTGCCACGCGTGTATGTCGATGCGGGAGCCGCAGCCACGGTGGTAAATTGATACATGTGGCATCCATATCCAAATATATATATGAATGCCATGTTTTTGTAAATTACACCGAATGCAAGAACGTCTTTCATTTACTGCTGTAATAGCATAAAACAAGGATTTAAGTAGTTTTAGAATTACAGAGAATTTTGAATTTCAACTTTTTGTATGGTTTGTGTGATATTATTCTACTCAGAGTTTGTGTGGCCATCATAAAGCGAATTAGTCTTGTAAACTCCGAATTGCGTTTTTTTTTTCTTTGCTGTCATTGCTTTTTGAAAGATAAATATTAAGCTTAAGTTGGTTATATATTTTATTATTGGCTTGTTGATGATCATTAGACCAAGACTGGATTAATTTGTTTTCATGATTTCTGAGTCTTTGATTTCTAGTATCTCACAGATTACAACATACGTAACATTAGGCAAGTGTGTAAGTTGTAGAATGACAGTTTCATATGGGGTACCGCCACACCCCAGTATTTGGTGATTTTTGCTCTTTTACAAGAGTACAATTGCAGGCACATGAAAACGTAATAGAGAGCAACTTATTTGTTTTTACTATCATACTTGTAAACACAAGTATGATTGCTGTTGGTCGTGGATTACGCGCTCGTATTTGCCGGGAACAAGAGCTGATCATAGCTGACACGCGGTAATGACGTCGTACCAGTGTATGGTGTCAGACACATCAGTCGATTCATTCTGCATAACACGTTCACCCCAGACCCGTCACCAGCCGCACGGGGAGCACTAGACTGCTTGTATGTGTATCTAAGAGTAACCTCTGCCTGACAAGGAAGAACCTTGTCGAAATTATGCATAGGTCATCATATTACAAATTTTATTTAGGTCTCTTAATTTCTTATAACATTTGTGTTTAGTTTTACGCTGTGAACATCATCGACTGATATGCTCAATAGCAACTTGCCAAGTCTACTTTTTCACTCGCCTGTGAAAACGGTAAAAAATTGGAGATGCAAAATCATACACATCTTACTGTGTATAGAATATCTGGAATATTCGCGCGAATACTTTAAAAAGTTTTAGGTGGTTTACCTCAGGAAGCAGTGATCAGTTCCAAATGTTGAAGACGCAGACGCTGGCATCTGCGAACCTCCTGAATGTCCACGTGGCTTCTTCGCCTCCGGACACAGAGCGACGCACCCCTTTCCTTGGTGTTAAGCCCTTCTTGTCCACAGTTCTTAGTTTTTGCTGGACTTCCTGGAGGGTTCACAGCACTAGCGGTTACAGCTCCGTGTACGTAAACACGCTTACACTCTACCGTAGTTCATGTACGCTTATCCTGATTGCGTACGTGACCTTGAGGACAAGTTATGCTCCTAAATGGGAGGGTCATACAAAACGCGCACCGCCTCCATGATCCTTGCGTGAGATACGGACATCAGGTCGTCCGCATGTAATTCGGATTATCTCCGGTAGCTAGCGGGACTCCGGCACCTCTTCCATCAGCAGCAAGGTCTAAGCTTTAGCTGGAGTCATTGCTTTCCTCATGCAGCATCACAATGGGCTTCAGATATCGCTTCTTCCTCCTGCAGTAGCTCACTGGGACGTTGGCAACTCTTCAGTCCTCATGCAGCAGCCCCAAGAGATCCGGCAACGCCTCATCTACGCTACATTAGCACCGCGGGACTCCTTTCTCACCCCTCCCTGCTTCTGCACTAGCTTTAGAGACTGTCTCTTTAGTTTCCTACCTTTGATTTTATTGATGGAACTATATTCGTGTTACGCATGTTTCTGTGCACGTAAATCCTTAACATTCCTGAAGGAGTTACGAAATGCTTACACCTTGTAACAAAATGTCACACTCGTGACCTCTGGATGGTTGGTTGGCTGGATGTTTGGGCTTTAGGCCTCTCAACTGCCAGGGTCATTAAGGCCGTCAACGTCAAGCTACATCCACCAACCGAAAATTCTTTAATACCTTCTTCGGGTGTTAAAGGTAATTCTAAGCCCACATGCACTCTCACTATGCAGGTGACCCATGTGACACACAACACCCCTCACGGTATTTATGTTGTGAGGAGGTAACTATACAGGGTCAGTTCTGATTGGTTAATTAATAACAACAAATATGGAAATAAGATGCTGACGTCACCCGTTCAGGTCCACATCTTGACTGTGATTGGTCAGTGGTCGCCCCAAGCATTACATAAGCCAAGCATTGCATCAGACGCCACGCTTCCGACATGTGCCTCGACTTGCACCTGCTGTCCAAACACGCATGACTGCACCCGCGCCTAAACTGGACACGTGCTTGCTTAACGATATGAGACCTGTACAAAATAATATAATACGATTCACGCTGAAATAAATAGTTCCGTAACAATATATATATATATATATATATATATATATATATATATATATATATATATATATATATATTAAAGTGCGGTGGATAGATAATGTAAACTAAACTTAGTAACACAGATATAAGCCTAACCCAGCTTTGATAATCAAATGGAAAATTGATCCAATTCAGTGATAATCAAAAGGGAAATAAGTACCATTCCCAGATAAGTTGACTGTAGTTACCCTTTTAATTATAACTGAAATAGAAACGTCTGACCGTAGGTTTTGCAGCGTCGACAGTGACGTCATTAAGTAACTGTCGACATAACTTGAGGTGACCCGGCAAGTGAGGGTGATGCACAGCCCTTAAGATATATATGGGCGGCCGGCCGCCATGCCAGGAAATGTGCCAACGACCGTTAACCCGCCCACTCGTATGCGATGTCTTCGAGCGTCTGATGATGTAAGCCTAACTTAAGAATGAGAGAAAAAAAAAAAAGATAAGTAAAATATTTGAAGCTCTCAGAAATATTCAGTTGCATTTTACGTTATACAAGTGATTTAGGAACTCGTTTGAGCGAGTCAGGACCCTTGTGTGATCACGTCAGTTTAGAGTGATCACCTGTGCACTAGAGGTGGCAGACCTGTTGTACCGTCAGTCATGGTTGCACTCTCGTCATTTTTGACTCTACTCGCATGTCACTCATGTTTATACTCACGTGCCACTCACGGCTATACTCACATGTCACGCAGGGTTGTATTGACATGTCATTCATAGCTGTAGTCGTATGTCACTCATGGCTGTACGTACGTGTCGTTCACGGTGGTACTCACGTGTCACGCCCTTACATGTCACTCACGTTTTACTCATGGCTGTACTCACATACATGCACAGTTACATAGGTACATAGTTGAATTCTGACAGTAGGCGTTGTCCACCTGTGACACCATCTCCCCTGCCCAGACTTCATTACAGGTCAAGTTCATTCGGGTCACATACATTAGCTCTGTAGACATGGAGACTGGCTTATTTACTTCAGAGCTTATGCTACCGCTTTTTAAAAGACTTCGCTGTCCCTGCCCTGGCTACACTATAAACCGCTTCATATAGCAGCTACTTTATCGCTGGAAGCATAATTTTTAATATCAAAAGTTGCAGTAATGTGCGCAGTCTTCCATTCAACAGGGAGAACACCCTTTTAGAACGACTCATACGGGTAGTACTTGAGGTATAGATGCCACGCTCCTGAGTTCCTTCAGAGATCTCGGGCTGATTGCATTGGGACTTAGAGATCGGACTCTAGTATTATTACCGTTTCGGACATTCAGAGAATTTTGTTAGGCTAGGTTATATTCGTTAGGTTTGCTTTGGTTGAAATTGTTTTCCCCATGGTTTTGGATGTGAACGAGTCTGACTTATTAAGATCTACTCTGCTGTCATCATGGTATAAGTCTGGTACTGACGACATTGCTTTCGTCTTAAACTTTGCATATAAGACCAAAATTTTCTTAGGATTCTTCTTACTATTACCTAACATCCGTTTTTCGAGCCATTTCACAGCTTTCCTAGTTAGTATTCTAACCCGATCGTGGGCTCTGTTTTACTCTTCTCTTACTTGATTGTGTCAATAAAGTCTTCACCTTTTCCATAAGCTTTTCTTGTTCTTAATCTTTTACTTTATTTGCCTACCCATTATCTTGTCATTCTCTATTATCATCTTTGGCACGTACCTCAATACAGCTGACTGCATTTGCATGTTATACATATCCCACTGCTTATCTGGGTTTTACAACATACTTAAAGTTGTGTGCTTCCTGGTTTTCCTGTGGGACAAGAATTTTTACCTGCCTCACTGTTCCTATTTTCACCTCGAAAGTTCTCTCACTTTTTTTGTGTGTATCAGAACATGTAATGTTCACGTGTAAATCATCGAGCGGCCGGGTACTGAACCTGGGTTACCGTGACCTGTAATCAGATTGCGTTACCACCTGACCACAATATCCTCTCTCATAATTTCAAAAAATTTCTTGGTGGATACTTCGTGCTCAGCATTGCTCATTCTTTCTTCAACTTTTTCTTCCCCGAAAACCTGCAGTGAAATCAGCACATCTATCTTCATTAGTCACTGTCTGCTTAACACACTCTGATGTCTTACTCATACACAAGGAGCAGAACCACTTCAGGTCTTCCGACGGTCTTGCCCCTCCCTGAACAGTCTGTGTATCTGTGGTTACCACAGTACTCACAGACAGGTGACATTTTCATTTTCTGAATTCTCTGAACAACTGTAACGCATTAGCAGTTAAGCTGACCTCTCGCTCGCGGCTGTATTCGAATGTCACTCATGGCTTTACTCGCATATCATTCATGGCTGTACTCGCATGTTACTCACGGCTTTACTTACGTGTCATTCATGGCTCTACTCACGTGTTACTCAATGCTGTACTCACATGTTACTCATGGCTTTACTCGTATGTTAATCATGGCGGTACTCTCACTCGTGGCTGTACTCTCGTATCACTCTTGGCTGTACTCACGTATCACTCATGAATCTTGATTTGAAGCGGTTGAAAAAGTGTGGAAAGTGAGAATGAACACTAGAAAATTTCACGAGGGCATGGAAATGGTAAACAATATGGTGGAATCATAGCAGAATTCTGTGACTGGTGAACAGAGTGGTGAAAATACTGCATTAACATAGTAACTGTCGATGGCTTAAGTACAATTTGGCCTTCAGTAATTACATAATATACTTAAAAGGTAGTGTTTTCACTTGGAAAACTTGTAAAGTGATTAGTATCCTGAAAGTTTCATCATCTTTAACGTGAGTGATGGCTACCGTGTTCCGGTCCTTACACTTGCCAGGAGGCTGAAGACGAGTAACATCATTTTTCATTGATAAGTAATTGTTTAGAATAGTTCTATCGCTAATTGCCTTGAATATTGAGTGATTGCGTTCTGCAATGATAGTATAATAGACTTTGATTGCATTTGGTTGTTATTAAATTCTGATTCCCCTCTTCTTGCAGAATATGACGTAATGGATGATGTATAGTGTTACAGTATAGGTGGTAGTGAAGCAAATAGGCCTTGAAAATTGAAGTAGGGCGTTATAACCAAATTTTTTTCATGTATTTGTTCACAGCTGCAGATATCCTATATGATATTCCATAATATGGATCCTTTTCTTTTTTGGACAATTTTGTACAAGTAGAATATAAAAGGCAGCCGGTGCGTTACTGAAATCCTACCAACATCATAACATTGCAAAGAATGGACAAGTCTTAATGATGCAGCGACGTTTGTAATGTTTTCTGACGTGTCAACTGTTGATATGGAAATGGGAGACTATCTTTGAGCAATTCTTAACGATGGTCACGTTGCTCTATCAGAGGTCAGTCGTCAACTTGAGGATCAGGTCAAGTACGGTATGATTTGTTGGTTGAGCGGAGTTTTCTTACATGATCTGGTTCAGGCTTAGGAATTCCTGTGACTCATTTCATCTTTCAACGCGAGGCCCTGACCCCCGCTCATCATGCATGCTCTCGTAATGCATGTCCATTGACATTTTCCTGATCGTCCCTTTGGCTCTGTAACTTTATACAGCTGATCTTGGATTGTCCGCCCTCTCGATCAGCGCCTCCGGGTCGGGGATTGGAACATGCTCATTGAATTAATTAGAATTGTGATAGTGAAAATCCAATAAGAGTAATTACTCACGATGAATATGTAATATGCGAAGCGTATGTATGACGGGTGAAAGAAGGTTGATCTTTGTAAAGTAATTCATAAAGAGGACTCGGCTGTATCAGGCCGGAATGAAGGGGAGTGGGAAGGAAAGGGCGCGAGACTGAAAGAGGTAAGATCTGAGAGGAAGTGGCGGAAGGGAATTTAATCAGCTCAAGGTTTTGTGAGTTTGACTGGAGCTAAAGAGAAGGTGGTCGTTAGATATGCTCCAACATTCGTGAAGGTAGGAACAGTGTTGATTGTGAGATATCTACCAACGCATGTGAAGATAGAAACATTTTTGATAGGTATGCACCAACAGATGTGAAAATAGAAGCAAATTCTATAGGTGTGCACCAACAGAGGCTAAATTTAGAACAGGGGTTGCAGAGAAACATTTGTAGTAGTATAGCCAAAGTGTGTGAGTCGGAGGGGAAGGGAAAATTATTTTGTTATTGAATGATGTGAATACAAAGATTAGAAAGGCTAAGTAAAGCATTTTTTTTTCGTAGATGAAATTAGACAAGGGGGAACGCGAGTTGATAATGTCTGCTGGATTTGTAAACAGAACACAATTGGTCTGTTACTCCCATTTTGCAGGCATATAATATTTCATATACACAGAATAGTTCAGATGATACACATAGGCGCATTTAGTATCCATTATCAGAAGAAAGTCAAGATATGTATTAAAGTATGAGTGAAACGAGTGAATAGAAAAGTTATAATTGGTTAGCGTCAGATCATCGTGCAGTGTAGAGTACCTGGTTACTAACCTGTAAACAGTGAATGAGCTGTCAAGGAAGGTGCAGTTTTCTGTTCGCCTTTATGAAGTTGAGGAAGAATTGTTCTTCTGCCCTCGGCGTCCACATCAGTGTTCGCGCTCGTCCTCACCTGGGCTGCGTTTTAAAGCACAGCTCAGTTCTCAGCCATTTTTTGATATATGCTCGTTTCACTTCATATGAAGATCCGTATTGATAACACGTTAACATTTTACCAAAAGTGGGTCGCCATAACCTATATTTCACGCCCCAAAGACGAACCTCGTAATAGGAGAATAACGACGAACATAAACGTTTTGCAAGATTTTCTGTTTGAATCATCTGTATGCCTTTTTAGTTTTACCAGACAAATCTGTGAGTTTCTGATTTCATCCACTACCACAAACAGCCTCGAAAGGACCCGGTGGTCTGTTACTGTTTGAACTCCTTTGTATTTCTAAGTGAGAAATGCAGTATGTTGATACTTGCATCCTGTTCGAAAACCGAGCCAAATTGCTCATCCATACGTACTCTCACAAACAGAAACGTAGCGTAGTTTCCAGCCACACTATCCGGTTCATCATGTTGGATTTTGGTGAGAATTGATGAAATAACTCGGTTATTTATCTCATCGCGTGCGAAGATAGATAGAGACGAGTCTGGTGTGTTTATGTACATGTGTACGTACATCCTGAACTTTAGTTTCGATTCACGACCTTTGCTAAATGATTTTCGACTTCTAGTGCAGCTTGGTGAGACTACTCAGTCTATCAACACTGAGTTGAATTTCAAAATTTGGTCTGGACTCTGTATCCATACATACGTTTATGTGTCTGTCATGCACATTAGGCTGTGATAACTTGCTTTGATAAAGCATATTGAACTTAGAAAGGCCATGTAAGATATCTTTTTTCCTCGTTATCAGCGGCTAGTTTATCGCGCACCTTACGTTTATTATGTAAGTGGCCGCAAAGAGGACTGTATGATCAAGGCTTTATATATACCAAACGAACATACATTCTTCTAAGTAGCTTCATATCTGTATCTCTGTTGGAGTTTATCAAGCCTGGATTCCCCACGGAACATATTGAAAATGGAACTGCAGAAGTACGGCAGCATCCGTAACTGCGTCTGGAACTGTTAATGTCTGGAGACCAGATATTTTGGAAGTTGACGTATCTTACTCTAACATAATATATTGTTGAATACCTCAGTTTGGAAGTTAAAGCTGCATTTTTGGGTACTTACCTGGCTCCAGCAGACTTGGCCTCAGGAGTGTGTCATAGATTTAGCTGCAGGAGTATGTATGCTATGAACTTAGCTCCAGGATTATGAACTTAGCCTAAGAAGTATGAGATAGACTTCGCCTTAAGAGGAGTGTGTCAGATTTGAATTTATTATTATCAGCCCTCCTAATTTTGCATTCATATCAGAGCAATCATGCACACCCTTTCCTCCACACCAAAGTCATCACCCACACAAGTAATATAACACCACAATAATCACCCACAGACTCCTTCCCACACAACAGCCATCACCCAAAAATGAATCATTTTCTTGATCCTCCGTTTGAGATTGACTTGAGTGGTGCATGTGTACATGCGTCTGTAATTGCTTACCAAATTAAAGTTTTGTGATTATTAGTCTTGCTGAACCAGACTGTCTGTGGTAAAACTTAATGAGATTGCAAGTTTTAAAGACTCTTAAATGAATGTCAGGGGTAATGGTGAATTATACAGTGATACGTTAGTTACAGCTCTCAGTGTCTTATCCCCGAATGTACCAAGGAATATAAAGTTTGGATCAGACTTCATGGGGCTGCTAATACTCTCAACCTTCAGTTTAGGGTAGAAAATGAACGAGAATCGCGCGCCCGAACTTCCCGAAATTATATTTTTTAATCGCCGACTTTGGTAAATAATTGAGTTTTAATCAGGCTTTACCCAGATTACGCTCTTGTTCGTGAGATCTGGTTTGGTGGCGGGAGTTATGTGACTCTGCATCTCTTTCGCTATCTTCCAGTCAGCCGGCAGTAGCTGGTGTTAGCTTGGTGTTCGTATCTGAACAGAAAATAAAGTTTCCTTTCTTTGGATTAACTTTCCAATGTTTCTTTCGCCTCAGTTCACCTAGACGCTCTCCTTCTGTAGTCGCACTGTTCTTATAAGATTTTCATGCAGGACCTGCTTAGTTTTTGTTGGGCTGAGTAATATATATATATATATATATATATATATATATATATATATATATATAAAGGTT
>JAYMFT010201429.1:0-11666 GCA_038088735.1 Panulirus argus
GCGGGGGGATGGGGTATTTTTCTTCGTCTGTTTCCTGGCGCTACCTCGCTGACGCGGGAAACAGCAATCAAGTATAAAAAAAAAATAAATAAATAAATAAATAAATAAATAAAAACTGTGTGGAGAGTGGTCACTTCTGTGGCCAAGATGCACCAAAGCCTTTGTTTCTGTTGTAAATGCAGCAGTTGCTTTAGTTTAGACTGTAGGTCTGCTTGAAATGGAATTTAAGCTTTCAGTTTGTATTAGCTGCATTGCAATCTTATCAAGGGTGATAAATATGATCAAACTCCCTATTGTCTTTTCTTATTATTACTTAGGGGATGTATTTACTGGAGCCTGCATCTTTCTTGGCATATTTTCCTCACTCATGCAGATATAAGTAGGATAAGTAGACAGGAAAAGTATGCTTTGGTGCAGGAGGAGCATTTCTTTAGATATGTGAGTGATCACATACATTAACCACTTACCTTCCATCTCTCTTGCATTTTACTCAACATTTACAGAAATAAAATGAGTCTCCAGTGTGATTTGGTGGTTGCTTAAAGGGAGGATGGGAACTGCATAGAAAGTAGATGAGGATTTAGATGACACGCATGTGATGTTATTTCATTCAACAGACTAGGATATCCGAGTGATTTTGAAGGATTCACATTCAGGCGCCTGTGATGCAGCTGGTCTAAAGTATTATCATATTTGACAAAGCACACATGTAGGGAAACTCACATCAAGCAAGTTCATTTCATGGATCTTGATTACTTATGTCTAGTGTGACATGAAATTAGTTTTTCTTCACCTATTAAGTGGTCAAGAAGAGTTGGGCATCATCTCCTTTTATATGTTACTTAAGAAATGATAATAATTATCTCAGAAAGTTAATTTTATGAACAACAGAAAATTTAACACTTTCAGATATCGAAATATATATAAGGCATATATAATGAGAAGTCACTTGTGTAGATGTGCTATTGCAAAGGTCATACAGATATATAAACTAAGATAGGTACTGTGCCTACTTGTTCAGTAATCAGAATGTATACTGGGAACATAAGATAACTGAGCACATGTGCCAATTTAATCTGTTTCTCATGCCCAAAGAACTCCATACAAAAGTCTAATGGCATTTTTCAGGAATATGTGGCTATGTAGTGTGACTTTAATGATGGGAATAGTGGCTAGATGTTTATATAATCAGTACAACTATGCCTGTGAAAATTTTTCCTTCTCTACCACTAGCTTACCTGAAGTGGATCCATGTTTTTATCCAGCTCAAAGATCCTGGCGACCTGCTCAGGGACAGTGTTGTTGGAAGGTTTTGGTGGGGCATTTTGGTACACATGAACATCCCACTCAGGGTCAGGGTTCAGCAGTGCTTTTGCTTCACGGTGACCCTGTCCATTACATGAAAATAATGGTGATAATAATTTTAACAATAATGATATTAATAATGATAATGAGAAAGAAAATGATGGTAATAATGAAAATAATAATACAATGAAAAGTGGTAATAATTACAATAATTTTTGCATAAATGATAATATTATTATCATTACTTAGGTGAACTAGATGGCTGCAAGTGCAGTCCACTCATTTGGAAATGTTAACAATCAGCTCTGATTTGTGAGGTTATTTTTAGTTGTGAATTGTGTTTTTAATGTATATATGACTGTAAGTGATTATTCCATAATCTATAAACTAAACGCACATTACTCTCAAAGCATCTCACACATCATTAAAACCATCTGAAAAAACAATTGAAGAATAAATTGATTATCTGTCAATTTTGAAGGCCATGATGTTGCATTCTCTGTCAGTTTTTCTATGTTAGTGGGTGATGAAAGCTTCCTCACTGGTTCATCAAAATGCTAATGACATTGGTTATAATCTTGATAATGATAATACTGGTAACAGCAATAATGATATTTTTCATACTTGTTTGTTGTTTCCCTTGTTAAGGAATTAGCACCAGGAGCAGGCAGAGAACAGCCTCTTTTGCTTACATCTGTTCTTTAACTCTCCAGTATAATACATTGAAACCAGAGTGCCCATCCAAGCCAAGCCCTGCAGAACATTCCATGGTTACCCATGACCACTTCATATGCCTTGGCTTAGCCTAGTGACAGCATGTCAAGTCATGTATACTACATTATGCATGTCCCTAACCCTTGCAAATGTTCAAGTTCCAATAACTCGAAGCCACTTTCACACCAACCATCACTCCATTTGGATGGAAGTCTGCTGATTATTATTGATGATGTTCATAATGGTTGGGATGGGGCTGTATATAAAGCAGTCTATACATGATCAAATGGATTTGATGCTATTTATGTGCGGCTGTCTGGTCAGGGTCTTCAATATTCTCTTATACTGTCACATTTATCTCGATTCTCAGTTCTCTATATTTGATCAGTCATCATCATTTGCATATTTACTCAATTCACCAATACCAAATTGCATCAGTAATTCTATATAATCTTGCAGGAATGCATCAATGCAACAATGTCATGCTCTGTGCTCAACATCTTGATAAGCATTGCCTAGCAGAGATACTATATATGTATGTAAACTTGCTGTATTGTAACACTTTTTGGATGACAATCAGGTTGTTGTGGGCTTCCCAAACCAGGTATCATCATCCCAACAAGTGATAAGCAAGCTATCTGGGGTTGAAAAAAGTATGAAGTATGAATTTTGGGGTGGCTCATGAAAAAGTTTGGGAAACAACATTCTGATAGTTTTAGTAGGTATCAGATGAACACTACATTTGCATAAAAAGGCAATGATGAGTGTTGAAATGCCTAAGGAAGTTTGTAAACCATGAGATGATGTTATTAAAGCTATGGAGACAAACTAACCTTAGGAAGACATTGATGACGCTGGCAGTAGTATTGTTTTCCTGCCTCCTTATGGCAAGGTGTCCCATCGGGGAAGTAGGTATCAAAATGTGGCAAGTAACTGAGATCTGTTCGGGGAGAGTACCATGTCCCTGAAGCCCGTAGACAAAATATTGCACATGCCTGCCACTGACGGTCTGTGTGGATATTCATTTGATTAATAATATTACTTAGATTGGGTTATGGAAAGTTTCTGATACAGTAAAAGGTGGTCTTCAACCACAAAGTTAACCGTGAACATTTTTTACGGCTTTTATGTTACTGAAATATTCTTACCCATAAAACACTATTAAGTTTTAAAATATAGTTAAGTTTTATAGAAATCTTATGAATTTTAAAAGTAATTTGCTCATGTAACAAACTGATATACTTTTTTCCAGTAATAAATATGAGATATTTATTTTGCATGGGATTTAGCCTTTTTATCGGTTATGTAAAACTGTAAGGTAAGTAATACAGGGGAAGATATTATTGTCAGAGACATATGGAGCAAACTGAAGTGTATGCTGAGGTAAAATAGTACACTGTACATACAATTCATCAAAGGAGTCTTTCAGTAATTGTGAGTTTTCTTCACAAAATCATTTCCAGGAGATACATTAAAGAGTATTTGAAATGGTAAGGATTTAGAATGGGCTGTTTTGCTTGATTTAAAGAGTAGATTATTAATATTTTATTGTTATCATTTATTATTATATATCCATCTATCTATCTATCTATATCTCTGATGCCCATTCCCTTTGGGAACTCCCTCAAGGGAGTGGCCATTGCACAAGAGTCTCCGTAATTGGCAAATTCCAATGCCACTTCTTATGCATTTGTGCTTCACCCTTAACAAGCCACTGGCAGAGGGCACCTCTAGTGCAGTGTTTTCAGAGGGTTGAATATAAGGAGCATCTAGTAACACCTATATAACTTAAGTTGCAGCGACAGGCAGCTGGTGGGATTTCTGATCATTTCCTTGTGGACATGAGGGTGAAGATTTGTAGAGGCTTGCAGTACAATGATGTGGGTGGGTATGAAAAAATAAAGGGATTTCAGATTTGACAAGACAGGTGTAGAACTCTTTCCCCATACTATACAAACAGTAATTGAAAGTAATTATCACAAACCTGGATTATGGGGAGCTTGAGCACCAGTGGGTTTGAGATCTGTCACCACAGTGGAGAACTCCAAACATTTGTTGTCTGCATATTGCATAATGGACATCCGGTTGCTGCTACATATCTGCATATAACCATCCCACATATTACTAAAGTTCTATGGAGGTATATTGTATATGTTGGATATATATATGTAGCTAACACAAATAAGATATCATTGTAAGTATGCAACCTTCAAGCTCTATCACATATAGAAAGTCTACACATTTTCTGTGACATGAAATGAATTGCAGAAATACTTTATGTTCATCAAAAATTAAGATTAATTATTACCTTTCCTCTGTATATTTGTTAATTTAAGGGGTTTACTGTGTTCATGGACATCTCTTTATTGTATCATGTATGCAATTTACAGTGCTATCATACCTGTGTGTCATCACATGGATTAAGGATGGTTGAAACTCCTTGGCAACGCTCAGCAGTGTTCTTGGGCTTAGGGTTTGAACAGTTCCGCTTTGACACCTAAAATAGTTGATATACAAGTAATACGAGGTTCAGATAACTGTTACACTTCAGTATTGTTGTGGTTGACAGAGCTGAAGAGGGTGTGCTGAAATGGTTCAACACCTGGAGAGAAAAACATGAGTCCCACTTTCCTGTCAATGCTAGGGATATCACCCATCCCAACAACACTGCAAACATCATTTTACTATATCCCAAGAACCTTCATAACCAAAGTATAACTACCACAGTGAAGATATGAAGTACTCACTACCCAGTTGCCCCACACTCTTTGCACAAGGACACACATGCAGCATTACTACACTTTATGACAAATGATCCTGACCAGTGGACTTGGCTGGCCTCCTGAGCACTGCAGAAGCTTCATAAAGACAGAAGGGTTTCCAGAGGCAGGAAGTGAGTAAGAAATACCAAATATAATTGCTAAATGAGGATTGAGTCACAGTTATAATAAATCAACCAACCTGGATCCCATGAGCATTGATTAGGCAACCAGATCGGCAGGGTATGTGGTGCCAGGCACTCCATCCACCCTTGACTATGGGGGGTGCCCTTCCCACTGGCCATGGTGTGCACACACCCGCAATGCACCACTGTTGATGATAAAAACTACAATTAAACCTCCACTTCATCTGGAATTCTTGGAACCTGGATACTGCTGAATTTTTTTTATTTTTCTTGATTTCTGAGAGCAATGAAAAATGAATAAAAAAGACCTAACCTAGAGCAGAAGTTAAAATCTGGTCTTGGATATCACAAAAGTACTTTACACATTATCTATACAGTTTTTTATGATTGTAGGTTATTATGCCTGCATTTTGATGCACTGCCTTCCCTTAAGATATCATAACATATTTGTTTAAGTTTGATTCCATAATGAGGTTTAAATAAATGTGAAATGATAAAATAAATTCTTTCGAGTGTGAGGATCACTTTTCAAATGAATGTTCAGAGGACTAAGATGGAAAGTACAGCAGGCTGTGCAGTATTTGCATAAATTACAACCATTGTTAATGTGCTTTTGTTAGGATTACTTCTCAAATAAGTGTTGACAGAGGAATGAGGCAGGAAATGCAGTGGGCATTGTTTGCATAAACCACTACCACTGTGTTTCTCCTTTAAAGAAAGGATAATCCTTACAATATTTTCTGAATCCCTTATGTTTTCAGAAGAAGCACATGATAGCACCAGGCTCAAATTTTTATTGATCTTCCTTTTTTGTAAATGTAAAAATCTTGCCACAGAGTGATACTTTTCCATCCACTTTGGAAAACAATGGGGCAAAGCAATCCTTCCATTCACAACACAAAAAGATAGTTGAAAATGCACAAGAAAATGCAGGTAGTATTTTTACCATCAGTAAACTATATCTAATCCCCAATAAAAGACATTCACCACCCTTAGTATGTAATACTTCAAAACTTTATTCATGAGAACTAAGTTCACATCAGGGGAAAAGATACAGTACTTACGCTGTTGTTGCCACAAAACGTCCCATCAAGGGCTGGTCCAGCCTTGAAGTACCCAATGCGATTTGGGCTGCGACACATTACGGATGTGCATACGCTCTGTAAAGAATACTGCATCAGCCATGGAACCAGTCATCATCCTCCATCCTAACATGCCTATAATGACATGGAGCTAAATAACTCTACGATGATAATAGTGATACTTTTCAGGAGGAGAAATTTAAATTGATGAAAGGGGAAATATCAATGCTAAGAACAAATAAACTCTTAGCATCTACTAATTTCCTTTAAATAGTGTAACAGATGTGTAAGTCATCACTCTGAATTGCTACATATATTTACCTACTTCTGTTTGAATCTAGTTTTACCTCCCTCATTTGGCTATGAGTATGTCACATTTGGCAGAGGATAGTCCAAAATGTGGGCCATGTTGTTGTTAAGAGTAGTGCTTTCTTTAGTTTTGTCCTACAGATATTTCTTGAAGTTTCTCTTTCTTAGGCAGGTATGCTCTCAGATGCTGTAAGGGCTGTATCTAGAAGTGAGAAATATAGTTTTCAATAGATGAAATACCATTTCTATACAGTACTGTAGACAGAGTCCAGTGAGTATACATGTATTTTCCCTTCCCTTCCTTCCCCTTTTTTCTGTCTAAAAACTGTTTCTTAATTCCTGACAGTAGCAAACCTGTGGTTGGTAAATGATCAGAATGGCCAGATACTTGATGCTACTTCACCTCTGCCCCATAACATCTTAGGCTTGTATAGGTTATTATCATTAAGTCTTTGTGAAGAAACACCTTCTGACCTCACATGATGAATGATTGTGAAAGAGATGAATCTTCACGACTACCTCATATTAACCCTATACCATGTCAGTTTTCTTTCCAACCATGTGACTCATGTTTTTCTAGTTGTATAAAAAAAATGCATTTAACCTCACAAGTTCAAAGATATTTACATAAATGAAAAAAATCCATGAAGTTTATTTCATACACTACTATCATTCTGATGGTGTGTAGTTTTGTAGTTGTGTCAAACCAATGCATTGAGAAACGCTGGAGTAAGGCCTGACAGTCAAAAGGGGAGTTACCACTGCACATTTTATAGTTTTAGTATATGCCAAAAAACTGATTACTGTTTGTTACTATATTTTGTTTTATGTATGATATATCTTTACATGTATGATAAATATTTTTTATAAATGCAAAATTATGTTGTGCATGAATCAAATGCAGTGCTGTCAAGGTGGCATTAGCAAAATTGCCTCCATTGCTAGAAACTTCTCATGCCTCATGTTAGTCAACTTTTAATGCTGGAAGTGTCAGTTTTCATAAAATTCCTCTCCCCATGATCCAAAGACAGGCCATCACTGTCAGGAAATTCTTAATCTTCACCCTGGTCATCTAAATCTTGCTAAAAGCTGCTCAATTTCCTATGTAGAAAACTTATGAAAATGTGTTGCCTTTAGTATGGCTTGAGGGTGACTTACTGTAGCAAGAAATTATTGCTCACAAACAACTAGGCAATCGTCCAACCTTGAAATAGAAGCATGAAACATGATGGTATATTTACATCTAGAGTAGTTGCTTGCCTTGCATAAATTTACATTGGGAATAATTGAGGGGTTAATCCCCAACCGAGCTAGTACTTTCCCAGATGCTCATATTGCTCTACCTATGGTAAAGAAATAGTTTTTCTCCTTTCAAACCTACATTTTTCATTAAAAGTGTGCCAATAAGCTTTTCTTCCCAATACATAAGTTTGTATGGTGACAGTTTATATTACATTTTATGTCTGTTCAACTGTTGATACATAGAGCAGTGCATAGTTCCACAGCCTGCTGACCCTATGCAGTTTTACATTCATCATACCAAACAAAAAGGTGCTGGATAACTGAAGATATATCAAAAGTATTGTCAACATTTGTGTGACTACTGAATACAGCAGACATTTATTGCTAGTGCTTCCTTTAATAGTCAAACTGCCTTACAATAATGAAATCTCTATAATTCAATGTAAATATTACCTCTTTGTTCCTAAGTGATATAAGTTTTGTGAATCAGCAGTGTTGTGTATATTTGCAAAAAAATCTGATGATCAACGTAAGAAAAATTTCATAGGTCTTGATCATGTTCAGGAGCCCTTTGGAACATCAAAACTTGCACTGCTTTCAAGCATTACACAAATAATTCATCAGTTTTCAGTCTTTCTCATCTTTCAGATGATTCAGTAAGTGGTAGTATTTTTTGAATCTCTAGATAGATTCATATGTTAATGTTAATGATGCAATAGCCATTAGCCCTTGTCATGCAATGCAGATGCCTCACCTTGTCAAGAGTTTCACTGTAGAGTGTGGCCTCTTCATCCTTCAGAAAAACTCGACATTGGTCATAAGCATCCCAGGTCTGGCCTGGCTGTTGCTCATACTTACTATGGTCATGTTTGATAGGCCCTTCTGGCAGGTTGCTCAAGCATGGTGCACTGTTTTGGAGAGAGGAAAGAACTCTACTAAAAGGGTTAAGATGGTCCAAAAATGTGAAGAAAAAAATTTCAGTCATGGCTTTGGCTGCCCTTGTTAGGTATTACCTATGGAATATGTATGCAATATATGAACTTTTTGGGTGTTGAATTAAGGACACAAAATAACTATTTTGTAAAGCTGACACATTTTAAGAAAAGAAAGGTAATAATGATGAATCTTAATTTACCAGGCACAACAAAATACAGATCAATTCTATCTACCTAGTTCTAAATCTTTAGGTCTGGTTTCCAAGGTGCTTGCATGGAATTCCAGTGGAGATTGACTGCACAGAAAGAGTGTTTTTATTCTCATCTCCTGTGATTTTGTCATGTTATTTCTGAATCAGCAGAACTTGTCACCCAACACGGCACATTCCTTGAGCTCTTAGTTTACAGGGTTGGTGGACAGCTCCCCTCTTAGGCCTTGTGCAAGAACACCTCTGCCTTCAGGCATGGTATATAGCACCAAGTGCCCTGCAGTGTACTTCTACAATCCCCATCCCCCCAAGGACGATGCATTGAGGACAAAGGTCACACTGTCGTCACTGACTTAAATGGTCACTAATGTTAACTTTGTCTAGAAACAGGATAACCTCCTGGGTGATGAACTCATGGGCTTTCATCCTCATGGGGTGGGATGGACCATCTGCAAAGACTGACATTTGGAGGTCTGACTCTCATTCTGTAGTCAGCCTAAGGAAGAAACTTGAACTGATTAATGTCCTGGGTTGGATAGTGTCATTTGCTTCCTTTACAGCTCTCTCCTTTTGTTCTCTTGTTACTTTGTTATAACAGGAATGCCTTTTCTTCACCACTCGTCATGATGAACTATGCATCTCTGTGAGTTAGATCGAAAATTACCGAGTACATCGGCAAATATTTGAGCATTCGTATCACCTACTCGAGGTTACACCACAAATGAAAAGTCCACTCTGGTGAGGCTGCATCACTATCAGTTGACAAAAGAGAGTACAGGCTCATCAAAGGCCTTCTTACTTTAAAGAGTCCTTCCAATTCCTGCTGCTGAGTATAGTACAGCCACAGAGCTGCAGGAGTCCCTGGAAAAGGGGCCCTGGGTAACACCAGGATCCTTTCAGATAAAGATTCTTGGATAGCTTTATATGAACTCAACCTGCTTGTAGTTATGCTGTGAGTGAAATTACTTTTGGTGAGGTTTTACCATTAAAGGGCAATCTTGTTAAAGAACTTCTCACTTTAAAGAAGTCTGTCCTTTTCCTACAACAAGTAATGCAGCCTTGAAGCTGCAGGAGACCATGGAGAAGTGCCTGGGTGTTATGCAATACTGATAATGATGTGCTCACAATTACCCAAGTTTATAAACATGTACATATTTATTAATTAACCTGAAGGGACAGTGAACAGCTGTGTTGGCTGTTAGCTGACAGCCCTGTGTAGGATTCGCAGCTAGGCTTATGTGATTCATAATCCACGACACTAACCACTACACCATGACATCTTTTACCATCAAGAACCATTGTTTTTTCCATAGTCTGCCCTGCTTCACATTATAATTTCTTGCCAATTCAAGCCTTCACCCCCAACTTTTCTTGTCATGAAATTTATTTTCCTAAGCTTACTGTTCTTTGAGAAATTTTTCACTTTGATTAGTCGATGCTTTATAAATGTCATTGGTTTGGTAAATTATTGCAAATGAAATAAATGTTTTCCTACACATTTCTCTTACAGGGTCTGTTTTTATTTTTGTGACATTTTTATCCTTGTGATTAGTAATAAGGAAATCGTTTGCTGAATACTTTTGTAACACATTTATTTAGATTTTTAACCAGTTTAGAGTCATTTTGTTGAATCATTCGTCCAGCCATATATAGTTGATATGGTATCTGTGAAATATGTTTTTGTGCAGTGCATCTCCTTTAATTAAAGTATCATCAAATGGAATTATCCTCTACTAAACCATAATTCATAAGATACTCAATGATGTGTATCTATAAGAAATAATTGGTAGTTAGAATCCAGTGCAAATCTAACTGACATTTATGAAAATAATTAACAAAGATACCTAGTTTGCAGTTGATTATATTCATCTTCATTGTCATGTAAAATGATCTTACTCACATAAACCTATTACTGACAACATGAAGTTCTGAAAGTGAAATATGGACTGTTTTAATTGAAAACTTAAGGAAGGGTAAAGATATGAGTTAGCCTAATGAAGCTGATAATTATCCATATTATAAACCACATGAGAAGATGATTTCAGAACCCACTATGCATTAATGATAAGGAGAAACCCTGTCTGAAGAAAATATTTTTAATTCAGCTAAAAATTGTTTATGACAGATATAGACTAAACAACCAGAAAATTCTGCACCAGAAGCATAAAGCAGCAAAGTCAGATTCTTCACAGAAAGAATCAGAAGACAATCTATCATGGATCTAGGAGTCGGCCTTACGTAATGTTCTCAAGGATCTCACGGGAACAGGAGGACCAGTTGGTTTCACCACTTGTGGATCGAGAAGCTGACATGATGTAGCCATTCTTAGGGCATGAGTTACCATAGCCATCATGGAGCATCCCCAGGCTGCAAATAAATAAGTTGATGGTTACTGTTAGATAAGAAGATCTAAAACAGAGAAAGTAGGAGAAAAAGACTGGAAGCTCAAGGAAAAGATGATGGGAGTGGAAGAGGTAAGACAGACTACTTAGTATCTCAGGCTACAGAGAGAAGGAGGAATACCTCTCTGATACAATATGTGTGTGTGTGTGTGTGTGTGTGTGTGTGTGTGTGGAGAAAGAATACTACCCACGTATTCCCTGCATGTCGTAGAGGGCGATTCAGATGGTTTTCCTAATCATTTGTAAAATGTTTTGTTTACAGAATGAGAAATATTCATAATATGGTGGAGAGAAATTACAGAAATGAATTCGGCCTTGTAAAATCCAAGTACTAGCTAAAGCACCATTGTTTTCATAAATGATAGTGGACTATGCTATGTCCATGCATGTATTATAATTCATTTTTATCTCTGTTATTATTTTGATGGAATTATTATTTTGCTTTTATTCATTTATAATCAATATAGTATGTGCCTATATTGTATTAGTAACATATATATATATATATATATATATATATATATATATATATATATATATATATATATATATATATATATATA